>MUZC01001646.1:20418-41855 GCA_002072015.1 Radix auricularia
CGGTTGACGCCCAACTACCTTAAGTGATACTAGAAAACATTTTTAATGACTTTACGGTTGACGACCAACTACCTTAAGTGATACTAGAAAACAGTTTTAATGACTTGGCGGTTGACGACCAACTACCTTAAGTGATACAAGAAAACAGTTTTAATGACTAGACGATTGACGACCAACTACCTTAGGTGATACTAGAAAACAGTTTTAATGACTTGACGGTTGACGACCAACTACCTTAAGTGATACTAGAAAACAGTTTTAATGACTTGACGGTTGACGACCAACTACCTTAGGTGATACTAGAAAACAGTTTTAATGACTTGACGGTTGACGACCAACTACTTTAAATGATACTAGAAAACATTTTTAATGACTTGACGGTTGACGACCAACTACCTTAAGTGATACTAGAAAACAGTTTTAATGACTTGACAGTTGACGACCAACTACCTTAAGTGATACTAGAAAACAGTTTTAATGACTTCACGGTTGACGACCAACTACTTTAAGTGATACTAGAAAACAGTTTTAATGACTTGACGGTTGACGACCAACTACCTTAGGTTATACTAGAAAACAGTTTTAATGACTGGACGGTTGACGACCAACTACTTTAAGTTATGCTAGAAAACAGTTTTAATGACTTGACGGTTGACGACCAACTACCTTAAGTGATACTAGAAAACAGTTTTAATGACTTGACGGTTGACGACCAACTACCTTAAGTGATACTAGAAAACAGTTTTAATGACTTCACGGTTGACGACCAACTACCTTAAGTGATACTAGAAAACAGTTTTAATGACTTGACGGCTGACGACCAACTAACTACCTTAAGTGATACTAGAAAACAATTTTAATGACTTGACGATTGAAGACCAACTACCTTAAGTGATACTAGAAAACAGTTTTAATGACGTGACGGTTGACGACCAACTACCTTAAGTGATACTAGAAAACAATTTTAATGACTTGACGGTTGACGACCAACTACCTTAAGTGATACTAGAAAACAGTTTTAATGACTTGACCGTTGACGACCAACTACCTTAGGTGATACTAGAAAACAATTTTAATTACTTGACGGTTGACGACCAACTACCTTAAGTGATACTAGAAAACAGTTTTAATGATTTGACGGTTGACGACGAACTACCTTAAGTGATACTAGAAAACAGTTTTAATGACTTGACGGTTGACGACCAACTACCTTAGGTGATACTAGAAAACAATTTTAATGACTTGACGGTTGACGACCAACTACCTTAAGTGATACTAGAAAACAGTTTTAATGACTTGACGGTTGACGACCAACTACCTTAAATGATACTAGAAAACAGTTTTAATGACTTGACGGTTGACGACCAACTACCTTAAGTGATACTAGAAAACAGTTTTAATTACTTGACGGTTGACGACCAACTACCTTAAGTGATACTAGAAAAAAGTTTTAATGACTTGACGGTTGACGACCAACTACCTTAGGTGATACTAGAAAACAGTTTTAATGACTTGACGGTTGACGACCAACTACCTTAGGTGATACTAGAAAATAGTTTTAATGACTTGACGGTTGACGACCAACTACCTTAAGTGATACTAGAAAACAGTTTTAATGACTTGACGGTTGATGACCAACTAACTTAAGTGATACTAGAAAACAGTTTTAATGACTTGACGGTTGACAACCAACTACCTTAGGTGATACTAGAAAACAGTTTTAATGACTTGACGGTTGACGACCAACTACCTTAGGTGATACTAGAAAACAGATTGTGAGTAAACGTAGTAGCCCATCAGTATTAGCTTATTTAAAATTTGGATTGTTGGGGCCAGAATATTTTTCGCTTGGTAAGTCATTGAAATAATTCGTTATGCTTAAATGAAAAAAAATTTTATTAAAGTTATAAAAAATTGTAAATAGGGTAGGAGCAAAAACATCACGATTTTTTTAAAAAAAGATAGTGTAATGAAGGGTTTAATTGTACAAACCCTTATATATTGTCTTTCCTTTTTTAAAAATACAAATAATAATGGTTAAAACTTAAGAATTTTTTAATTATAATTATGAAAATTAGTTAAATGAATTTTAACATTCGTAAAACTTACTGTGAGAAGAGCAAGAATGCTATAAACCATGACATTTTTTGGTGTGAAACACAATGTCCTTCTTTCGTCAGTCACTTTGTGAAGCATTTCTCTTACATCCGTTTTAAAAGACAATTTCTCCAGTGCTTTTAAATTTCCGGCTTTGAAATATGTATTCAGTGGTTACGATGTTTTAAAATTATATAAACTTAATATTTAAAAAAAAAGGTTTTCGAAAAAAATAAATAAATGAAAATAGCAATCAGCGCTTAAACTTTTTCGTTTTAGAATGAAAACTCAACCCAAGTTTTCAAGAAGAAATACAGCTATTGACTTTCAACAAACTCCTTCAATCACTGATCTATTTTTGCACTCGTCAGTTAAGTTGAGCTGAACCACAAATAAACCAACCGGTCTAAACTAAGAAGTCCTCATTAATTGGAGGTTAATTGAAGCTAATTACGTTCAAACTCCTGCCTCTGCCTCGATTGGGCCGCTGCCCATATGGGTCGTTAAGTTAACTGTCTGTCCACGGTTCACGTCAGCCGCGTAGGTGTGTCACTGTTAAGGCCTGGATTGACAGAAGACATGGCCATGGTAGGAGTGAAGATAGGTTTTGATTTTGGGGAGTTGGGTGGATAGACGATTATCATTCGAGTGAAAGATAAAGTTAGAGCATTTTCAAGTAAAATCATAACCCTTCTAAAAATTGAAGACGTATTTTTTTTAAACTCTTGTTACGACGAAACATATAAAAAAATTAAAAGAACAGAAATAAAATTTTACAAAATTAAATAACTGATTTTAAAAACAAATTTTTTTAGCTAATTTAATTGGAAATTGATTTTTTCTAATGGAAAATCTAAAACGTAAGCGATCGCAAAGAGAAATGCATAGCTATAGTTTAGCATTAACAGTTTAACAGCAACAGTTTAAAATTATTAACAGTTAAAACACACACACACACACACAGTTTACACTAAGCGAGTAAGGTAAACAAAGTGTTTGTAAATGTAAATAGAATTCATACTGGTTATAAGTACAATTTTTTAAAAGTTGCATTATTCTAAAATATAGAACGAAAGGAAGTCATGATTGAAAAAACAAAGAAAATGCACTTTGCGAGAAGTTTGAGCAAGTTCTTTATCTCTATCTTTTCACTATCTATGAGCAATTTTTCGGCATATGTTTCACCGTGGGTGGAATCTTATTGGTTTTAATTTTTTTGTCTGGGTTTTTTTTTTAAACCCCGATTTGTAATGATTTTTAAAAAAAAATAGTTTTCCGTCTTAATCCATGAAAGGGACAGGAAATAGAATAAATATTTTACTGTAAGTCAGTCTAGTAACAGTGCCATTAGCATCAGACAGGAGAGGACAGATACGCCCTTGATATGATCGCCCCATTTACAATAGAGGAGTCATGTCTTATGATTGTAAAATAAAATTGCTTACGTAAACTTTCAAATAAATACCATAAAAAAGTGTAGAATTATTTATAGTTTGGCATAAAGTGTATTCAATTATTATTTTTTTTTAAATGTATTTTTCTGTTTTAGGGGGCGGTGTATAGATAGAATATTTGATACAAATCGAACCGCTCTTAAAGTTGAATCAAGTCATTTAATTTATTGATTATAAATTATTTGTGATTGTGAATGGATGTCAATATTTTGAGTCGGTGTAGAAATTTAGAAGCTTGGCAATGTGCGTGCAAATAGGATGTTTTTAATGGGGTTGATTTATCTTGGCAAATATGAGGGTAATTATATGTTGACGATTCATGTCGGATATTTAGTCATGAGTAATTGTTTCATAGCCGCCTGTTTAAAAGAAACTAAAGCGTGGTACTCGCTGGTCAGTACAGAGTCACGGAGTGGAGGTTCCCTCTAAAGCGTGGTACTCGCTGGTCAGTACAGAGTCACGGAGCGGAGGTTCCCTCTAAAGCGTGGTACTCGCTGGTCAGTACAGAGTCACGGAGTGGAGGTTCCCTCTAAAGCGTGGTACTCGCTGGTCAGTACAAAGTCACGGGTGGGAGGTTCCCTCTCACCAAATTAACCGTTTTATGCATCTGTTGAAACATCAATTTGAAGGACGGTGTCACGAAATAAAGTCTCCCCCAAAATAACTTCTCCCCGTAGAGTTTATTTTAAAAGAAAATCTCCCCCGGAGAAATCGTTTTAAAATGAAGTCTCCGCTTTTAAAAATAAAACCTCCCGTTAATTATTTGAAATCCTAAATAATTGTTTTATTAAACTTAATGGCTTATAACATAATTTGTTTTTGTTCTACATGCATTTGTGTATGATTATGATTTTGGGAATTCATCAATCATAAGCTTAGTCAAAGGCGTAGCAATTTGTGGGTTAAGAGGGTATATGCCCGTATAAACACATATTTAAAGTTGGTTAAAAAGAATAACAGACTAATGAACTGAATTATAAAGATAATTAATTAATACGAAAACGTTGCATCGAAGTCTTTCTTTAAGTTTGTGAGTAACACGAGTTAGGGTGTAAACGAAAGTTGCTATTTCTATTTGTGCATTATAATAATTAAAAAAGATTATTAGTGTTCTAGCTCCAGAGGTTACTTACTACCTTTGCAGAAAAAAAAAATGCAAATCCAAGTTGCCAAGGTTTGTAAATTTAAAAAAAAAAAATAAAGTTTACTTTTAAATTATAGTAAAAAAAGCTTTTAAATGGGATTACTTTTTTATGTAGCTGTCTCAAGAAACACGACCCATGCTAAAATTTAGACACACAAATTTAAGGTCACACGTTTAAACAATGAGTGTTGTAACTAGGATTGGATTTTACCAATACATGAAATTTACTGTGTAGCCCAGATCACAGTACCGCTGATATCTGGGTTGAAGTGAGGCCCACGCTTAGCTAATTTAAAATTCGTGTGTCGCGGAATTAGTTAGGTATAAAGTCAATTACCTTAGAGCCCAAGAGATTGAAGGTGTAGCTTCGAGGTGGGCTTTTGTATTGATAACATGTGCCGGTGTGTGTGTGAAATGATTGCCATCTCGTTCCCCAAAGATAGAGCGCACAAAAGTGGAGAAAAGGAACGTGGAACGTTAATACTTGAAATTTTTCTCGAATCATTTTATAAGCTTATCTATTACGTCACATTTTTGTACGTATTTGTTTGTAGGCTATTTTATTTAATTGTTTTAAAATAATTTATGTTAGTGCCTGATATTATTGTAATGTCTTGCAATGAATTATTTTAAAAGATAAATTTGAAGTTTTTAGGCTCACTCTAATAAAGTTTTAGTTTAAAGTAAAAACAATTGTAGTATTTTCACATACATACATACACACACAAATATTAAAACTAGGATTTGATCTGATTTATATAGTGAAGCCTGGCCGAACCTGGAGCTGGAGACGGATTTGTAAACATGGAGGGATTCCGGATTTGCCAGAACCGGATCTATTATAAAAATGTATATTTTATGGGTCTATCGGCTGCCGGATTTGGCCGGATTTATGAATTGAAATCATGTGGAAAGGCGTAGGACGCAATGATCTCCTGTAAAGAAGGAGCGTCTGCAATGCATAAAGTAATTTTTTTATATCCATATCTATGTTTGTTGGTATGCATGTGTTTATGTGTGTATTTTCGTGTATGTATTGTGTGTACATATGTGTATGTTTCTACGTGTGTATGTTTCTACGCATGTATGTATATATGTATGTATGTATCTATGCATTAATGCATGGATGAAAGTATGCATTTATGCATGCTTGCATGTATCTATGTATGTGTATGTTTAATATTTCTTTTTATTTTATTTGAAAGATCCATTTTTCAATACTAGTTATTGTGACGAAAGTATTAATGATTGTAGTTAAGCCTGTGTGGTTATAATCAGTTGCTGTGTTTTTGTTTGCAGTCATGGAAATATTCTTATTGTAGCTTATATAAATCTGCTTTTAAAAATATTTACATTTAAAAACAAGAAGTCAATGTTTAGTAAAGTATTGGATTTTTAAATTTGATAGTTTGATAGGGAAAACACGTCTCGGTAAAGTTATTAAAAGAATAACTTATATTTATATATTGTTAGGGAAGCTGTCTCTTATCTTATCTTAGATATACAGACGCTCCTTCTATGCAGGAGATAATTGCGTCCACAGACCATGAGAGATGATATGTTTGCAAGTGATGCTGCGGTCACGGGCCACGGCTATAGGGGTTCCACGCATTACCCCAGCCGCCTAACTATTGTCTAGTTAGGTACCCATTCGGAGCTGGGTGACTCGGGGACTCCTCAGGCCCCGAGAACAAATCTTCACTTTCGCGTGGATTCGAACTCGTGACCATCGGTATGACAGTCGAGAGCGCTACCTCTATAGACCATCACGTCGCCAGAGGTGTCAATAAATTTTGTGTAACCCACTGCGATAAGCCCATCACGACTAAACCAATAAAACTCCTCCGATTTCTAGTGCCAAATAAAAGGAATGTCACCCCTTGTTATAGTGTCATCCACTTTGATCAGCACCACCAGCAACCCCCCTCTATTGACTCCCGCACCTCTGCTTTTCACAACACACTGCATATACGGGTTATAGGTTAAACAGGTCAGTTGCATAGATTGATTTTTGTTCCCCCCCCTCTCGTGCCTTTACTTAATTGAGTCGCCCCTACCCCCTCCCCCGACTTCAACAAAGCATGTCCGAAAACCCGGGGTTCGTGTGACTTGGTCCGTTTATTACAACAGAAACTCATGCCTTCAAAGACGTAATCCTTGATTTATGAAATGAAACAACTGTCCTTACACACCAAAAACCTTCTGTGCGTCAATTTGTACAGTGGGAAAAAAATCAAGTAAGCAAATTTTCAGATTATGTAACGCCCCTGAGTAATTGGGAGTAAAATATTTGCTACGGCGGAGAGTTTGTTTTAAAATGGAAATCTCCAGGGGGAGACTCTGTAGGGGGTAGGATTTATTTTTGCAACAACGGCTTGATTCCTGGGTCATCACTATACACAATAGGGTATTCACTTCTAAAGGGAAATCTATTATTAGAAATATCAGGTGCTTTGAGATGGCCAAATTTTTTAACTTTCATTTTAAAAAACAAGTCAATCTGTAAATGCAGGTTTATTGAGAGGAAAGTATTCTTATCAGCAATTTGTTAATCATTCGTCGAATTAAGACAGCTTTGAAAAAGGAAAAAAGTTTAATAATTTTACTATGCAAACATATTTGAGAACTTATTTATTCACCTGAATTTAAGCTTAAAAACATACTTCCGATAAAATTTAGTCTCAAAATAGGACATTTCGCAATGAGTTATGGCGTTTTCCGGTATTAGAAATGATCAACCCCATTGAGTAATTGTAAAGAATTACGTCCCCGGATGTTTAGAAAGTTTCATTCTTAATTTTGTATTTTTACGGCAGCATTTGAGAGATATGAGTTTAGTTCCAAGCAAGAGTTTACCTCTCTTAAAATCACATAAGAACCATCTTCCAAACCTGAAATCTTATATATCATAGTTGTCATAGATTATGAGTTTCATGCTTTACTTAGAAATATTGTTTTCAATACATCGAATTGTGTAGTAGTGATTTGAATTTTTCACCCAGTTTTGGTGCGAGTTGGAGCAGTTTCGTATGAAAAAGCTAGCAGCTTTTTAAAGACTGTCCTTTCTTGCACAATAAGAAGAATGTGTACTTGAAATCATGAACATCTGCAATGCTCAAGAACTAAAATTTATTGACAATAATAAATTAAAAGAAAAAAATCTTAGTTTTCACCACACTTACACCCGTGTCTCAAGACAAGGAAGCTGCCATCTGTCTTTTGTTGAAGTTATTTGGAAGTGCCTCTATAAAGAAATACAAGCTGTCAAAAATAAAATTTTAAAAAATAATTAAAAAAATATCTTGATTTTTTAATTTCTTGTGTTAAACCGTTTAAGGTAAGCGCAAATCATTAAAATATTTTCCGATCATGTCTAAGTGTTTTAAGAAAAATTAATTACAATTTCGTTTTATTTAGAAAAGAACTCTGTTGATAAAAATATTTTTGAAAATTCTTTCAATTATTATGGTGAAAATCTATTACACCAACCCCGTCCTTTAATAATCTCATGTGGTTGTTATCTGTATGAGCGTCTGCAATATGTAAAATTCCTGGAACATTATGTATCTACATCTCAACAGTGAAACCAATTATTTTCCATTGAACATTTCCTACTAAAAACAGAGTAACTATATAAGTGATTAAACGTTTCTTCATATCCTTACCTCTTGACACAACATTTCCGATTCGCCACCACCAACTTCCTTCAGCTCTCTTTTTAAAGTGATAATCGTGGACCGCACTTTAATGTCTCCAAATTTATTGCCTCATTTGAACAACAAGCCAACTTCCGGTCAATGAAGGCTGAATATATTGATCAAAATGTGTCCTGCAAAGTCATCCATCGCCATTGAATATTTCAGAAAATTCGCATGATGTCATTGAGTAGAATGATTGCCTGAGGCAGGACAATCTTACAGATCAGTTGAACTTGCAGACTTTTCTTTAATTGTTAAGAGAAGTTCTATCTTTTCTCTCTCGTAAAAGTACTTACGACTTAAACTCGGCATTTGATGACACAGAAATTTAATCTCTTTGGTTATTTAAACACAGAGGTAATTCTTTTTTTAAAAAGTATTTTAACATCCAACCTCATCAAAATTGATGATAGAAAACAAAGACATAGAGGAAAACGCATGTGGCTTCATTTGATAAACATAATAATATACCTCTTTGGCAAAGTAATGTAGGCCTACAGGCATTATTTATATAAAAAAAAATGATGCGCGCATTTGAAATTGATTTCGAAATCGGCCTTTATACCCAGATTAGAAATTAATATTCACATTTAAAGGTTAGTTTACGCAAGGAGATTAAATATATATACGAATGACAAAATTGTTCTTGCCTTTAAATTTTTTACTTTTAAACAATGCTTTTGGATTTTTCTTTCAGTTGCATAATATGTCATTAGGTTTATTTTATAATCCGTTTAGATTAGTATAACATATGTATTCTAAAACCACAATAATAATTAAATATCATTTTTTCCTTCGTTTTTTTACCAATCTGTTTAAAGGTTTCAGGTTCACGATAAGCGCAAATACAACATTCATACCATGTTGTTCAAGGGTACAATACTCTTGGATTAGTCTATTCTCCAGACATTGGAATCTAAAAATCACAGTTATAACAATCATTTATAAAAACGAAGTAATATACTCACGTGTATACAGATTTGTAATAACATTTTTAATGCGAATAATTTCACTATCTACTAGGTCTGGGGAAATTAACGATTAATTAATCGCATAAGCTATATAAGCTTTATTTGATTAAAATTAATTTGATTGATTTAAATTCGATTAAAATTGAAGAAAATGTTTCTGAAATGTATTATTTCCAATTTATTAATAATGTATATCTTGATTACTTACATACTTTCCCCTCATTTTATTATTAGATCTATATCTTTAGATGTGAATAAGTAAACAAAAAATGTTTTTCGTTCTTTTTTTCTTGCATAGCATAACAAAATTGCTGTGTACGTCACAAATTTGGGAGCTATGGAATTACCGTGACTTAACCGATGTCGCCAAATAATGAATGACAACTGAACGGGATCTATATATTCGTTATAAAAAAATACAAGAGAATGCATACTTTAAAACATCCCGCCAATCACAAAACATCATTTTTAGGTTAAGGACGGGTCACACAACAAACTTAGGCAGCACATGTTCCTCAAACTTCCGATTGGAGAAAGCGAAATGTGCCCCAGGGACACAGCTGCGGAAATTGCGGAACATGTTCTTCAAAACTGCCCCTGTACCACCATACCCGAACATGTGGCACCAGGAAGCTACCCTCGACGATAAACTGTATGGCGGACTTAACCAACTGACAGCCACAGCGCAGTTCATCACAAATATAGTTCTTGGTGTCTAAATTCTATTTCATAAGATTTTTAGACCGAAGACGTTATAAAAATATAATTAATCGAAAACAATTTTTTTATCGATTCAAAATTTTCTCCAATAAATCGATTCAAATTTTCCCGATAAATCGATTAAAATTTATAAAATCAGTTTCAGCCTTACTCTTTAAGATTGTTTTGATATTGAAAAGAAAGTTTTTTGAAAAGATACATTTTGCAAAACATATTTTGATTAGTTATTACAAAAGCGATGTAAAAATATCCATGTTAGCCGTAAACGGCCTGCTAACTTTATTTTTCCCGTCAAAATACGTAAGTCTCATGGCATAAGATAAAAATATTTGACAGAATAGGCGAAAACACATTTTGAAAACAACATTATTTAATAAAGAAGGGCGTCATATTTGTTTCTTTAAAATATAACCATATTGAAAAAAATACTTTCTATTATTCAAATTCAGATTTTAAAAAAAAAAGACCTCCTCCACCAAGTGTACATTTAAAAGCGTACAGCGTACGAGAGTCAAGACTTGTGAGTGGATACAGACATCTTTGATTACGTCATTGTGTTAGTTACATGAAGAGTGTAATGACTTCAAGCTGTGACTGGAAAGAAAGGTTATGAAATATGGATCTTTTAGTGGTTATGATGGGATGTTTACAATGTTTACAATATTTTTATATACTTGAATACAGATGATATATAAAAATTAACTTTAAAAAATGTTTAAATGAAATATAAATTTTGTAAACAATATTTTAATATTTAGAAATTCCTTGAAAAAAAAAACATTTTAGTCATAGTAGTGTCATTTTTAATTTTTTTTTTTTTTATATTTCCGTTTTTAGAAAATATTGTTATACAATTTTTACATTTATTTTGTATTTCTAAAATAACATCTCCTGCATTTTATTTGTCCCAACTCCCACCATCCATGTCAATTATTGTTATTTGCTTCCAACAGTTTTACTTTTTAAATTAAAAAAGCTCTAACTCTTAATTTTTAAAACTTTAGGAATGACATTAAAAAATAAAAGTATTTTAATTTTCTTTTAAAAAAATACTTTCATTGAACTTCTCATGTTGGTTTTCCCCCCAAATTGATTTAAAAAAAAAACAAAACTTAAACATGTGTCAATAGAGCTACTGTTTTGAAACCAATCAAAAACTAAGCGGGACAAAATAAATAAAATAAAATTTTAAAATCCGATCACATGTTTTACTTTGTCATTTTTTAATTGTCCATTGTTAGCGAAGATAAGAGCGTGTTTAACCTCAAAGGAAACTAAGGGAACTGAGCTGGCATTCAATGGCAAGATTTAACATCGGACAGAACAGCAACGTTTTTAAAAGGATCGATTAACAAAGACAAATTTATTTTATTTTCATCTTGGCAAATATAAACTGACGTAATTGTCTTATTCTCGTCGTCTGTAAGCGAAATTCGTAGACACAGTCGCACATAACTTCAATGGCCTTTTGTAATCATTACCCATGTTTGTAAAGAAAACAAGCTCCATGTATCTTATCCACCATTGTAAGTTGTACTAAAAACAGCACAGTAAGATGTCTTTACTTATTAAAATAATGATGTTATAACAGAAACAAATATACGAGTCAATAAAATTAACTATTTAACATGAGACCGCTGGCCGGATTAGGAATCCTTAATTTAGAAGCCTGGAGTTAGAAAACAAAACACGGTAGTATGGTGGGATATAAGCGGACTATTCTAGCCGAAATAATTATTCATCACGAACAATTCACGCTTAGAAATTAAAACAAATTTTCCCTAAATTTCCTGGTTCAAACGAACAAAGAAAGAAAAAAATTCATAATAAACCAAAAACAATAAATTTGAAAGTAAAGAAATAAGTAAAATAAATTCCACACATATATGTCATGTATGTTGGGTAACTTGGATATCAAGCAATATCTTTTATTCTGTTTTTCTTGATTTCAAAGGATATCATATGTTTGTACACTGAATGTTGTGCCATGTGGGCCACATATACAAGAACCAACATATTAGTAAGGCAACATAAACATATTTCAGTTAATTGATGAACTATATAACATCCTTAACAAAAAAGAATATGCTATGCTAATGAACATCATTGGGTATTACCCTAAAGAAGAATCCAATGAGTCAGCAACTTTTTGTTTAGTATATTCATAATAACAGTATATAAAAATATCAAATTTCTATATAAATGTTATGTGCTTAAAATATTTCTTACCATAAATGTCACAGAATTCCCCAGTAAATCCACGTGTACACTGACATATTGGTGTACTGTCCAAATTACATACAGCGTTTTTCTTACCTAAACAAAGGAACGACATATTGCACTATAAATTAAGAATTTAAATCGTAGGACATACTTGTAAAAACAGATGTAGATGGCATTGTAACTCAGTGATCATGAAAATGATGGAGAAGTCAAGCACTGTTCAAATATTATTTGCTTAATAGCGGCATAACATTTTTCTTGGTTGCTTTAATTTTCTGGCTTGAGCGAAAACATTTGTCATATAATTTGTTGTCGATTTAAATACATTAAACATTTTTAAAACTTTGTTAAGACATAAATTTCGTTGGAATTAAAAGTGAAAGAGAAACCATATTAAACCAACATACCGGTTGTTGCAATGATGGATGCATATTAGAATAGCTTTCAAGTGCTTTTATTCTCTCAAGGTTTAAATAAAAAGAAGTTATATATTAAAATATGATTTGGTAAATACGTGTGTCACAATTGAATCTCCAGACCAATTTGATTTTTTGTTGACATTTTGAATAGCCTGAACTATTAAAATTACCGACAAAGTTGACTGCAACACGGATTAAAAGGCTTGATGCTCATGAAGGGAATTTCATTACCAACGTGAAAGAAACAACCATATTCAACTGAATATTCAGTTTTACGTTGTTTCTAAAACTGACTTTAAATCAATTATACTTTTATGGAATAAGGACATTAAGTTAGAAAAGGAAAATTAAACTGCAAACATTTAAGAAAGATTAAAAAAAAAAAAAATAATGGCCAAACAAAATGTAGAGCTGAGTTAAGTCACTTACATTGACTACAGTCACCAGATCTGGTCTCCTCGTCCAGTGGCTGGGCTATAGGGATGTCAGGGCGTTGAAATTGTGGATACAAGGGGGCCGCCGGATACAATGGATATGTTGGATACATGGGGGGCCGTGGCCTGTAGGTGGGGAAATAAGCAGGTTGTGGGAAAAACTGGCACTGGGGCCCGAAGGTAGGACTTGGACATTTGCAGAAGAACCGGTAGCTGTCCAGAGCGATGCAGATACCACGGTTTAGGCAGGGAGAAGACAAACAGGGGTTCGGTGGCACTGAAGTGTAGAGCAACGAGAAAGGTTGACTTTAAAAACAGCAGCTAGAAAGTTGTGTATCTTTTCAAATAATAACAATGTTAAATGAAAATAATTATCATTAGTAGTATATGGCACTATCTATATGAAGAAAATATTTAAAAAATAAAAACTGAGTTTAATTTTTTTTTTTATTTAATATTTTAAAAAACAACAAATAATTATTTGAACAAATTATTCATAATAGTCAAATATACAACAATGAGGGATATTAAAGAACATATTAAGTTTTGGACATATTTTAAAAAGACAACCCTTTACCAGAAATAAAATAATCACCCTTAACGAATTAAAATAAGAATAGTTAAAATTATATTTCTACTTTTAGGATATGTTTAATGATGTTCCAGTACCATAATTAAATATTTGTCACCACAAACATTCAAAATTGCTAATTTTCGATACTTTGTCAGACTCACATAGCGCATAATAACTCAAAAATTCGATTTGAAACGTATGCAGTGCTAAACATGGTATCGCAATTCTTCACTTCGCATGTCAGGATATTGAAATGAATTAAGAATACAACTTTATTTGAGGGTTTCGAGGGAGAATTTCCATAATTAAATACCAAATATAAATTGTTTCGCAATGAACATACTTACACAATGTTGAAAAATTTGAATCGTAATAAATATGTCTCAAATCGCAAGACAACATTATTTGCTTCTCTTGGGGATCTTATAGGGGTTGTCATTTCTAAGACCGGAAAACGTCATAACTCATTCGGGAATTTTGCAATTTTTAGATCCAGGTCAAACGTTCCTAAAACATCTATTACTACAATGTATTTAGATACAATGATTTCACTAAAAAACATCTTTTAGGTGTAATTTTTTGTGCAAAATGTATTTTCTTAAATAAGTTTTGCAGCTGAATACATTTTTAAAAGCCGAAGACTTAAAACTTAATCAAATAGCCTAAAATGTTTTACAGATGATTGTAAATGGTCGCTACTAGGGTAAACGCTAGTCCTAGCGTTATTGTAATAGCAATACAAGTAATAGTTGTCAATTATTAACATATATTTAATTTAATATTGATTATATTACTTGACGCTTATAATAATTTATACCTTAGTATTTACTGGTGATAAACTTAAACTTAGACTGTGACTTTAATGATAATTACATCATTGATATTAGTAGTAAAATGTACCAAAGAATAAAATTCACGCTCAAATGAGCAAATAAGATATGAACTAAAATTAGTGTCTAAACAAGAGAAACTAAATCATTTACATAATGAATACTCGCAATTACGATCCATTTTGCATAACATATTTTATCCCATAATAGTCTATAGTCTATAACCTTATAACTATATTTTAACTAAAAATTTAAATAAATAAGCCAAAATATATTTTTTTATAACTCTAAGTTAGCGGTCGCTCTATAGTGGGGTCCAGTCAACACTAGTTCTAATCCTAAGTCCTAGCAAACTCACATCTATGTGTTTATAAATTAAAGCATCTCTGTGTGTGCACTTGTCTGTTAAAGCAGACGCTGTGGTCGAGTGGCAGCGCGCTCGATTGGCGTACCGATGGTCACACGAAGGCGAGTATTTGTTCCCGTGTGTGTGTGTGAGTGTGTGTGTGTGTGTGTGTGTGTGTGTGTGTCTCTGTGTGTGTGTCTGTCTGTCTGTCTGTGTCTACCTGTGTCTGTGTCTGTCTGTGTGTGTGTGTGTGTGTGTTTTGGCAGACGAAACCATGTATCCGATAGTCATGAAACTTTTGGATACAGCTACGTACACTTTCGGGAAGGTAACTTTCTTTGTCAATTAAAAACACATTGGGATACATTTTTTTGCTTATATGAGCTTTATAAAATATTTTAAGTGCTAGCTATCTGGTAAATTGATGGAGCTTAACCAAATTTTGTATACAAAAAATGAATAGCCAATATTAAAATACTTTAGGGCCCTGAATTCTTACTGACCATTCTTACTGATGGATGTTGCAGGAGGCAAGATGGACGACACCTACGAGAGATTTATTGGCACAATCCTTCCGGTCGCGAGGCGAATGATCCCAATGACAAATGGAAACAGAAATTCAGGCCCTATTGGGATAGGGGCCTAAAAAATTTAGTGAAACAGAGAGCCAAAGCAAGGGGACAGGAGCCTACAAGATTTAGTGAAACAGAGAGCAAAAGCAAGGGGACAAGAGCCTAAAAGATTGAGTGAAACAGAGAGCAAAAGCAAGGGGACAAGAGCCTAAAAGATTTAGTGAAACAGAGAGCAAAAGCAAAGGGACAAGAGCATAAACGATTTAGGGAAACAGAGAGCAAAAGCAAGGGGACAGGAGCCTAAACGATTTAGTGAAACAGAGAGCAAAAGCAAGGGGACAAGAGCCTAAGAGATTTAGTGAAACAGAGAGCCAAAGCAAGGGGACAGGAGCCTACAAGATTTAGGGAAACAGAGAGCAAAAGCAAGGGGTCAGGAGCCTAAAAGATTTAGTGAAACAGAGAGCAAAAGCAAGGGGACAAGAGCCTAAGAGATTTAGTGAAACAGAGAGCCAAAGCAAGGGGACAGGAGCCTAAAAGATTTAGTGAAACAGAGTCCAAAAGCAAGGGGACAAGAGCCTAAAAGATTGAGGGAAACAGAGAGCAAAAGCAAGGGGACAAGAGCCTAAAAGATTTAGTGAAACAGAGAGCAAAAGCAAAGGGACAAGAGCCTAAACGATTTAGGGAAACAGAGAGCAAAAGCAAGGGGACAGGAGCCTAAAAGATTTAGTGAAACAGAGAGCAAAAGCCCGGGGACAAGAGCCTAAGAGATTTAGTGAAACAGAGAGCAAAAGCAAGGGGACAAGAGCCTAAGAGATTTAGTGAAACAGAGAGCCAAAGCAAGGGGACAAGAGCCTAAAAGATTGAGTGAAACAGAGAGCAAAAGCAAGGGGACAAGAGCCTAAAATATTTAGTGAAACAGAGAGCAAAAGCAAAGGGACAAGAGCCTAAGAGATTTAGTGAAACAGAGAGCAAAAACAAGGGGACAAGAGCCTAAAAGATTGAGGGAAACAGAGAGCAAAAGCAAGGGGACAAGAGCCTAAAAGATTTAGTGAAACAGAGGGCAAAAGCAAGGGGACAGGAGCCTAAAAGTTTTAGTGAAACAGAGAGCCAGAGCAAGGGGACAGGAGCCTAAAAGATTGAGTGAAACAGAGAGCAAAAGCAAGGGGACAGGAGCCTAAAAGATTGAGTGAAACAGAGAGAAACAGAGAGCAAAAGCAAGGGGACAGGAGCCTAAAAGATTGAGTGAAACAGAGAGCAAAAGCGAGGGAAAAAGCTGAAAACGCCCGCGGCTTGTAGGACGTATAACAGACTGACGGCGAAGTCAGAGCTGCTATCGATAAAGCGAAGAAGGCCAAATGGGTAACTACGTGCGAAAAACTTGACCTCAAAGACGGTAGGAAAGTTTGGCGGCTAATAGAGGCACTATCTGGCGCGGACGAAGCTAAAAACACAAACACCTTGATGACGTCAAAGGGCCAAAGAGCAAGTGAAGCAAAGCGCGCACGGGCGCTGAAAAAACACTTTGCCCAGGTGAACAAGAAGGGCGCCAGATCTGACTTTAGCAAAGAGATTGACCGAATGTGAAGGGAGGGCTTCAGGAGACAAAGCACGGGCCCTCATTTCGAGGTCTTCTCGGCACATTTCACGATGACAGAGTTGCAAACTTTGCTTAACAAGTGCAAAGCCTGCAAAGCACCCAGGCCAGATAAGGTTCACATTGCTAAACATATCTTGAGTACAATGGCAATAATAGATAATAAATTATCACTCATTTTAGATCCCGGTCCATGAATATCATTTTTTTATCTCATTTTTTAAGCTTTTAAATTATTAATTTATCTATGTGCTAGGAAACTTGGACTTTTTTTTCATATTCATTTTAGATTTCTGGCATAATTGTTTTAAAAACATATCACTCATTGGATTCTGAAACAGTCATTTTTACTGCATTGCACTACCGGGTCTTTTATTTAATATAAAATGTTTTTCTTATTGTTCAGAGAGAGGTCGAGAGGTAGCGCGCTCGACTATCATACCGATGGTCACGAGTTCGATCCACGTGAAGGTGAGGATTTGTTCCCGGGGCCTGAGGAGTCCCCGAGTAACCCAGCTTTGAATGGGTACGTAACTAGACAATAGTTAGGCGGCTTGGGTAATGCGTGGAACCCCTATAGCCGTGGCCTGTGACCGCTGCATCACTTGCCAACAGATCATCTCTCATGGTCTGTGGACGCAATTATCTTCTGCATAGAAGGAGCGTCTGTATATCTAAGGTAAGTAGATAAGATAAGATAACTATAAATGCCTAAGTATTTATTAGCAATAAACTTACACTAAAATTATGACTTTAACTAAAATTACATCATTAGCATTTAGTAGTAATTAGTATGAATGAATAAAATTCACTGACAAATTACTCTCACAAAGTCGTTCCATTTCTCATAATATAACATCTCAAATAATATAATAACCTAATATGTTTAATTAAAATACTATAAAAATAAGGTTTTGAACAAGTTTTACTCAATTACTATAAGCTCAGTTCCTGTAACAGTAAACAAACAAATATTGATTTCTTAGCCTTTCGGCACCTCTGAGTTATAAATTCAATTTTATTTAATTCTATTCTTAGACGTCCGGTTAATAATGACAACCCCTATCAGTCATAAATCAAACAATTCGAACGCCATTTATCAAAACAAATATTTAATTACTTAATTTTTTAAAAATACTTTTTTTTAAAAATTAATACAAAATTAATGATTAGCTGTTTACCTACCTCTACACTCTCCGTAGTACGGGAGGGGTGGGTTGGGGTTATAGTTCTGACACTGAAATACCTGGTAGGGTCCACACCCTTCGTTGAATTTTGAAGTACATTGACGTGGACGGCCGCACACAGCTGTGGGGGAAAATAACTCGGTAAAAGATCAACTAAATTACTTTTATTAAATCTAACTTAATCTTGAACCAATAGAATCGATGTTAATTAAGTTTTCTATTGATTAATAACGCACTTGATAAACTAATAAAGCTAAGATATGGTCGGTTGGAAAGGTTATTTTGACTTTAATATATCATACAGAATAGGACTGCATAAAGCTTTTTTATTAAAAAAAAACAAATTACACAGACTATTTGTGTAAAGAAACAATAAATTAAAGCTTTATTATCAACTAATACAAATAATGGTAGACGTTTCGGCTCATGCCTTCATCAGTACAAAAACAATTACATGTACTTACATATATATTAAAATTAAAACATATTAAAGTCTATGTGATAAAATGAAAAGAAATGAAAGACAAAAATAAACACGGACATAGAATATAAGAAAAAGGAGGAAGTTGAAGTATCTAAAGTAACAGTGAAAACCACAACGGGAAAACGATTTTGCAGTCATGTAAAATTGTGGATTTGGTTAATTCCATATGGAGCCAACGTACCAAATCGTTTTATGAGTCTATTTTCCATGTGGACTCTATCATGGGTATTGGTTGCATATAAAATACCAGTAACTACAATATCCAAAATGCCATCGTGGTCAACACTGTTAAAATGTTTAGACACAGGACACTGAGCCTGTTTATTTATATTGTACAGGTGTTCTCTAAACCGATCTCCAAGACGACGACCTGTCTCACCCACATAAATTTTTTTACATCTCTTGCAAATAATTGCATAAATCACGTTGCGACTGGTGCAAGTGAATCCATCTTTTATTAAGAATTGTTCAAGAGGGAAAGAAATTTTGTTAATTTCAACCACATATGGACAAGTATTGCAACGGTTACGGTTGCAACCTTTTGTTCCAATATGTGCTTTCATTGTGGGAAGGTGACTTCTTACAAGTATGTCTCTGAGGCTTTTATCTCTCCGGAAAGCAAAAAGAGGAGGTTTTTTGAAGACCTGCTGAGTTAGAGGGTCAGCCATAAGGATTGATCGGTTTTTGAGAATCACCTGCCGGGCATTAAAATTATGGGGATGGAAAGTTAAAACAAATTAGACTTTTTTATTGTGCCAAATAATTTTATTTTATTTTATTAATTGTGCAGATGACGTCATCTAAACTTGCCCAAAATCAATTCCGTAACTTTGTCATTACTTCAATTAGTCTTTTGCCAACAAATTTATCAAAGAATTGTACTGATTTGGCACTCAATATTTTTAAGAAGACTCGATACACCATACATGTCAATTTTTTAAACAATTGTATTCATAAAAATCTTGTTCCTAAAGGTTTTAAAACTAATTTTCATCCTGCTGCTGGTGCCTTTAATTCCTTTGATCGACTCAAACTTTCTGCCATTGACAAGAAATGTGCTCTTGGACGTATGAGGATTGTTTTGGACTCACACAAGCGTTTAATTTCTCAACTAACTATTAAAATAAACAAATTGGAGAATCAAATTCGTTTGAATACTTGTGATAACAGCTTGCTATTCAATCTCATTCACTGGATAATACACGGTCTCAATAGGGAGCTTTACAACTTATTATCTGAAGCCAAAAAAAGAAAGATTGAACATCTTAACACTGCAAATAATCCTAAACGTTCAATTTCTCAAGTAACGGATCATGAATCAAACTCGGTCGTCTGTATTCCACCGGATCTTCCACTTTCTGAGCCAGAAAGATCAGTTCTGAATAAAGGTCTTAAGTTTATTCCTCTTCGGGCCACAAGTGATAAATACCAATTACTGTCAGATTCCCATCGTTTCTTTCGTTCAATGAGATTGCAGCTTTACTTATATGGTACCCCTGCAAATAACGATGACGACGACGTTGAATTTCCTTTACATCGACAGCGTAAATCAACATGGACCCCTGCTTCTGATCAATCTAAAGCACTCGACCTTTATATTAAAAGTACAATCTTCCAATATTGATGAGATTTGAGCTCAGAACGATAAAAGCACGGTGCGAGCAGCGCCATTGGCAGTTTCGGAAGGCTAACTGGGATAGGTATGTGAGCGAATCTCACATACAGTTACTACCACTTAACGTCGAGGTGGACGACGTTGATGTGTGTTACCGAAAAGTGTGCAGCGCGATACTCGGTGCGGCCAGGAAGGCGATACCGAGATCGAATGGAAAACAGAAGTTCAGGCCTTATTGGAACAAGAGTCTGAAGGAGTTAGTGAAGCTGCGAGCGAAGGCCCGGAAAAAGGTCGTTAAATTGAAGACACCCGATGCTCGAAGGGCGTACAATCGTTTAACGGCTGAAGTCCGGGACGCCGTACAGAAGGCAAAAAAGGCAAAATGGGTTGGTACGTGTGAAAACCTCAATCTCGACGGCAGAAAGGTCTGGCGGTTGGTTAACGCACTCTCTGGTATGGGAAAAGCAAAAAACCCGAACCCACTGTTAACAGATGGGGAAAAGAAAGCAAGTGAAGAAAAGCGCGCACGTGCGTTAAATAAACACTTTGCCCAAGTCAATCGGAAGACCAGAGATACTGAAGAAAGCCGGGCCATAAACCGAATGAGAAAGGAGGAAGCCCTAAGGCAAAGTAAAGGCCCACACCTAGAGGTTTTCACGGCAAATTTCACTCTGCAGGAGTTGCAGACAGCCCTTGATAAGTGCGAGACAGGCAAAGCACCAGGTCCAGACAAAGTCCATAATGAGATGCTCAAGCAATTGGGCATCGAAGGTAAGAATAAACTGCTACAGTTTATCAACAGGACATGGACTACAGGCATTTTGCCGAAGGAGTGGAAAAAGGCCACAGTTATCCCAATTCAGAAAGAGGGGAAACCAGGCGAAAGCCCTGACAGCTACCGACCGATATCCTTGACATCGTGTCTTGGGAAGGTAGCTGAAAGGATGGTTAACGCCAGGCTCTATTGGTTTCTAGAAAAAAGTAAGTGCATTCCTATGGCTCAGGGTGGCTTCCGCAAGGGACGCCAACCGATGGATCAGGTAATAAGACTTGTTCAGTCTATCACGAATGAGCT
>MUZC01001647.1:14732-53860 GCA_002072015.1 Radix auricularia
AAAAAACATACTGATATACTAATACTAATTACTCTATCAACTATTACTAAAACTAATACTAATATTATATATGATGATTTCATACTAGAAAACTTATAGTAAACGTAAAAGGGTCTAATGTTAATTGGACCTGTATTTCTCTGTAAACTGACTATAATATAATTATTCTAGTTAGTAAGAGTTGTATTAGAATAGTAAAAATAGTTTTATCACTAGTAATAATACTATTAAATTACCATTATTATTCGTAGGTTTAGTTTTACTGCACTGCAGACTGCAGTGTCTGGAGTTGTAGGGTGTTGTCACTGCCGTGTAGTTTTAAATTTTAATACAAATTTTAATTTTGTTGTCTTTCCAGGAAATTTAAAATATTATAAAACATGTTTAATATTAATTTTGAAGTAATATTAAGGGATATTTATTTAACGCTACATTTAATATAATATTAAAAATAATTATATCATTAAATATTACTTGTAAATTACAAGTATAGTATAAATAATATATAATATATGAATATACAAAATAACTGCATAGCATTAATTGGAACAACAGTTGTTTAAATAGTGAAATAAGTATTTCGCTTCATTAATTTATAATATTGTTATTTGATTCCCTAATTAAATAAACAACATCTACAATAATTATTGTAGCTTACTTACTTGTAGAATTAGGTTCGTCTGCAATTTCAAGCCAAAGTTTCCTTCCAAAATTCCTAGTCATATTACTATTATTACAGACTACTGATACTGTGACTGTGATAACACTTCGACGACATTGTTGGGAGGAGTGTGGGCTCATGAACTTCAGAATTTAATTTGTCAATATCCATAACAAAAATCAAAATGATTTTAGTTTAAAATGGAAACCTACTGTTTTATATGTTGAAAATCATGCATGAAAGCCAATTCTTATTTATCAAATGATTATTTACACACATAAAATGAGACGAAGTGGCACAAATTTCCGCCATTTTGTTCACTTTTGAAAGTCAATTCGCGCAATGCGCTGGAAAAAATCAAATTGTTCGCGCGTATACGCGCGTTTACTGGCGTTTTTACGCTGTCAGTGTAACCACGCTCTATATGTTATTACATTTGTTTTTCAAGAGGTTTCAGATTCGCGACTAGATAAGCGAATTCGCCTTTCAGGGTAACCACGGCCTTAGCATATCTTGTAGGTTACTGAAGCCTCTTCTTTTATAGTAAAACAGCAACATAGTAGGTATAAGATTTCATCAGTAAACAGCAAGTTAAATAAAGTTTGTAAACTATTTGTGATAACATATTTAGTGTATTTTGTATGGCAATTATTTATAAATTGAAATACCCGTAATACTCTATGATGTTTTAAATTTCTTTTATTTCGTTAAACACCAACGTTTTTTTTCTAAATACTATTCTTTCGTAAATCAAATTAATAGTTAGGAATTATTTGTTTATTCATGTTTTTACATAACATTTATACCTTTATGAATTGTTAGTTAACTTTCCCAGTGCATTTTATTGCTAGTAAGTTTGTATCAATATTATAGATTTGAATACTTCATAATTATATTACATTTTCAAGAATAAAGTCAGGCAACAATGAAGAATTTTGCAACCAGAAAATGTAAGTTAAATCATCGCATATAAAGAATCTTAACAAACGAGTTATAGATCTAATAGTTTTGAACATCGTAGGAGCTTTTAAGATAACAAATGTAGCGTTATTTTTAATAGGTGATAAGAAACACAAAGGAAATTAAATTTTTAAAGATGTTCTAATGTTAATAATAAGAAACTCATCATTTAAGATTATGTATAAAATTATTATTGATTCATTGAATTGTTTTAAGAATTAAGTTGTCATAAAGCAGACTTTTAAACACAAAATCTAAGGAAAAAGGTTGTGGGGGTCGTCTTGTGAGAGGTTATAGTTAGATTCTTGATATATTTTAAATATAGGTTTATCCCTTTTTTATGTAGATCATCAATATTTTTGTCTACAATTTTACAAGATTTGTCTTCCCTACCAGAAGTTATAAAATATTATTCAACATCAGCACTTACCTTATGTATTTTAAAAAAAATTTTTTTTTTTTTTTACATTTTTAAAAAAAAATATGGTTTGGTTGATTTTATAAAGATAAATTCATCACAATTTTTAGCGCATTTTCGAGAAGTCGAATGCGCTATTGCCCCCGTTTTGTCCGTCCGTCTGTCATCACCTTTGATCACAGCATCTACAAGTCCTAGACCCATGATGTATATATGTTTTTTGTATGTCCTGACCTGCCATTTGTGCATCAACACTCAGTTACTCGATCCGTTAAAAAACCCGTTAAAACTACCAAAAAACTTTGCGAATCGAGAGGTAACACTGACTCAGGGAACGGCCGCCATTGCCGGAAGTGGAATACATCATTTTTTCAAGCATTCAAGAGTGGTGCGAAGGCGTGCAAAAGAATTAGTTTTTTTTTTTGACGTCATTAGAATATCTGTAAAAGTTTAGAGAGTTTTACGTCATCATTTGTGGTGACTTGTAGTTAGATTAAAGAAAAAATAATCTTTTTTAAATGTAAAGAAATGACTTTTAAATTAAAAAAATGTCAGGTATATTCATTACACAAGAAAATTCATAAAAATATGTTTAAAATCTAAACACAACTACTGATAACTACATAATGCTGATATCTAACATAAGTACTGAAACACAATACGAAAATGCGCTAACACGTCCTGAGTTCCAAAAGGGACCAGGCTTAACATGATTTTTTTATTTTCAACAGTTCCTATACAATTATCTGTAGAAAAGAGAGAGGTCGGCTTTTGAACGAACGTAATGTAGAACGAATAAATATGGTAATTTCAAAGATTTTTATTTATTTTAATTTTAAACACATTAAATTGGGGGAAAATGAGGTGATAGATATTCTTTAATAAATTAATTATTGTAACTAAAAAAATGTTGATTTACAAAGTTAAATAAACTGGAAATAAAATCTTAAGACAATAAGTTAGTTTACTGGATTATAAAAAAAACAAAATTCTTAGCATTTAACTTACATTTAAGGAAATTCAATGTTACTGACTTGTATTCTATGGCGGTTAAGGGGCCTCCAAACTTTTTATATTTTTTAATAAAAGTGTACAAAAGTTTTCACAAACCCTTGAAAATATAATAAACTAATAAATACTAATATATACATCTTATCGCGTTCAGACATGATAGTAATGATAGTACCTAATAATCGAAAAACTTTAATTGATTCACTTCGCATGATATAAAATATAGTATATATTTTTAAATTTCTCATATTCGAGAAGATCCGCTGGCCCTATGGGAATAGTACATGCACGTTTTACTACCGGTGTCGGGTTCCATTCCCAGCAAAGGCACATTTTATTTTCTTGTCTATTCAATTATAATTACCGTGAACACATCAAACAGTTATTTCTTCGTGTTCGTTTTTTTTTTTCAATATTAAAATTTAGTTACAGTCTTATATTAGCTGTAAACAATCATTTTATTTTAAGACTGCTGGCTGAATAGGGCCCCGTTTGATTGCAGCCCGGGGCCCCGTGCAGTCTTAATCCACCCCTGCTTGTATTAATATGACGTAATCATGTTACTTAAGAGGTAACTCCCTAGTTTAAATATTTACCAGCTGTTGTGTTTATCATTGATCCTCAAGTTTTTATTTTATATCTGGTTTATATTTACAGAAATATATTTTTTTTCTGTGATGAATTTACCTGAAATATTTGTAGTTAGCAGGTAATTACTCATTTAATGTCATTAATTCACTTGATTGTCTACACGATTTATCGACAGTATTGATTTTTTTTATTTATATATAATTTTTGGCGTGATGAATGACGTGATTTTTGACACGATGTATAATGTGATAATTATAAAAATCATTGACGTGTTAAGTCACGTGATGTACATGGCTCTAATAAGCCACCAAACACAACGCTACCTAAGCACAAGGCTCTAATAAGCCACCAAACAACACACCGCAATACAAGTGCACATGGCTCTAAAAAGCCACCAAACACCACGCTACCAATGTACATTGTTCTAAAAAGCCACCAGAGAACACACCATACTACCAATGTACATGATTCTAATAAGCCACCAGACAACACACCATACTACCAAAGTGCATGACTCTAATAAGCCCCCAAACACCAAGCTATCAATGTAAATAATTCTAATAAGCCACCAAACACCATGCCACACTATTAGTATACATGGCTCTAATAAGCCACCAAACACCATGCCACACTATTAGTATATATGGCTCTAATAAGCCACCAAACACCATACTGCCAATTTACATATCTCTAATAAGCCACCAAACACCATGCCACACTATTAGTATATATGACTCTAATAAGCCACGAAACACACCAAACACCATATTGCCAATGTCAAATTAAGGATCGGAAAAACAAGAGCCGCCTTCCAGCTACTCAAGAACTTCCTCCTTTTTGCTAAATTCTGTGTCCTTGTTTTTTTATTTTTCTATTTTTTTTTTTTTTTTATCAGATAGGCTCTAGAATGTTTGAAGATAGATCTATGAGCCGAAAAGTTTACCATTATTTGATTTAGTTGATAATGAAGCTTATTTTTATTGTTTTCTTATACAAATAGTTTGTGTAATTTGTTTTTTAGTCTCTCAATCAACTTAGGCAGCAAGTTAAAAGTAAGGATTTTCAATGGTATGGTTAAACTACTGCTGCTATATGGAGTTGAGACATGGAGAACAACGGCTGTAAACCTGACCAGAATCGTTGAGACATGGAGAACAACGGCTGGTAACCTGACCAGAATCATTTAGACATGGAGAACAACGGCTGTTAACCTGACCAGAATCGTTGAGACATGGAGAACCACGGCTGTTAACCTGTCCAGAATCGTTGAGACATGGAGAACAACGGCTGTTAACCTGTCCATAATCGTTGAGACATGGAGAACAACGGCTGTAAACCTGACCAGAATCGTTGAGACATGGAGAACAACGGCTGTTAACCTGACCAGAATCGTTGAGACATGGAGAACAACGGCTGTAAACCTGACCAGAATCGTTGAGACATGGAGAATAACGGTTGTAAACCTGACCAGAATCGTTGAGACATGGAGAACAACGGCTGTTAACCAGCCCAGAACCGTTTAGACATGGAGAACAACGGCTGTAAACCTGACCAGAATCGTTGAGACATGGAGAACAACGGCTGTTAACCTGACCAGAATCGTTGAGACATGGAGAAAAACGGCTGTTAACCTGACCAGAATCGTTGAGACATGGAGAACAACGGCTGTTAACCTGACCAGAATCGTTAAGACATGGAGAACAACAGCTGTAAACCTGACCAGAATCGTTGAGACATGGAGAACAACGGCTGTAAACCTGACCAGAATCGTTGAGACATGGAGAACAACGGCTGTTAACCTGACCAGAATCGTTGAGACATGGAGAACAATGTCTGTTAACCTGACCAGAATCGTTGAGACATGGAGAACAACGGCTGTTAACCAGACCAGAAACGAGTACTTCATTAACAATTGTCAAAGAATGATTCTCAGAATTTTACTGGCCGGACAAAATCAGCAACCGGGAATTGTGCGGATGAAACCGAAGTACATTGAGGAAGATATTCTTTAAAAGCGTTGTAGGTGGATCGATCATACACTAAAAAAAAACTGTTTCTACTATTATAAGGCAAGCCCTGAAATGGAACCAACAGGGCAAACGAAAAAGAGGCCGTCCAAAAAACACTTTGCGCCGAGAATCGGATTCAGACATCAAGAGAATTGGCAAAGAACGGAAGATTCTAGAGAAACTGGCCCAGGATAGAGATGCCTGGAGGTCTCTTGTTGGTGGTCTATGAGAGGCTGGCCCAGGATAGAGATGCCTGGACGTCTCTTGTAGGTGGCCTATGAGAGGCTGGCCCAGGATAGAGATGCCTGGAGGTCTCTTGTAGGTGGCCTATGAGAGGCTGGCCCAGGATTGAGATGCCTGGAAGTTTTCTTGTAGGTGGCCTATGTCCTAGGAGTAAGTACAGACACCGAAAATGATTAATGAACGAGAAGGCTCAACAACAAACTTAACAACATGCTGGTAGTTTCTTTGTTTTGCTTAAGTAGGTTAGTCTCCTTTTATGTAATAAACAAAATTCTTTTTAATTATCGTACTTTGAGGCATGTCATGCATACATAATACTTGTGAATTCAATAGAAGTGACGTGTGTAAATATTTGGTAAGACGTAATAATTTCTCTAACAAATTCTACAAAATATGAAAAGTTATTTTAATTCAATTGACAACAGCAACACTATAATTTGAAAATAAGGAAGAACACTTTATCTTGTGATATAATTTTATTGCAACATCTGATGCGCATTGTTGTTTATTGCCAGTAATCACTGCACCAAAATGCTCCGAAACAAACAAAAGTTAATATTGTGTTGTTCATGAGTACGGTTAGGATAGAAGGCAATAAACTTCGACTCTTAATGCAATTTTAAATTTTATACACAATACTATACTGTTTGACATTTCTATAAGCTTGTGTCAATTTAATTTTTTTTAATACACCTTTTTTTTTTTTTAGTAATTTTAAAAGGAAGTTGAAACAAAGAGAATTTTAATAAAATTAATTTATTAACTTTTTCATTACTTATACTAACGTAGACTTTAACATTAACTTACAATGATTAACCTATATGTATGTTTAACTATTTTTAGACTCATATCAAGCTATGTTAATTACAAGTACAGTTATGTCAGTGGCATGCCACTTAACTCGATCCCTTTACTTAGGGATACAACAACATTCAAATGTCATGATTTGCCACCCAACTAGTTAACACTAGTTTCGAAAAAAGCCTAATCTTGTCTCTATTTTATACTGTTTCTCACTTTAACTGTTACATTTATTGATACGAACGTAATTTATAAAATTATATCTGAGGGTAAATCTTTTATAAATATATGTCTTTTGAACTGCATAAATTTGATGCCTGATTTATAAGTGTATATATGTGACATACATTTCAGCCATATAATTAGTGATACAATAACGTTCAACTGCTATGATTTTAGTCACAACCAATTAAAATACAAAATCCGAATAAACCATAACAATGTCGCTATTTTATTCCGTATGACCATGTATAATGATTCATAATATGGACATAAAATCAACATAATCTAAACTGAAATAGTTACTAATGTACTCAGAGGAAATAATTGACGATTAGTATTTATAAAAATAATTTTTATCAATGTAGCCCAACATTTGACATCTTTTAATCACAAGCGACATTGTTATAAAAGAATTCATAGTACCAGCACTTAGCAATGAAGAACAAAGTTTGGTAAAGTAAAGTAGTTATCGACTATAATAATAAAAATCTGTAAAGACAAGTAAAAGACAAGCGACTTTGAATCTTTGTGTTAACATGTAGCATTTATCTAGCTGATTTCATGTGAAATGTATTTGGGATGTAGGCTATAGCGTGTCGCTACTATGTCCGTACAGGCAAAAAAAAATGAAACGGTCCCTAGTCATTGGCCCAAATTTAGTGGGTCAACAGTACTAAAAGCTTTTAGAAGCCCAGGGCTATAACACTTCTTTATATTCTGTAGAATAATTTTCAAAAAAATTAATGACTTGCAATTCACGTGCAGGCTAATCAAGCGATGCGTGCCAACTGTGTCATGCGTGCCATATAACCATCTAAACTGATCTAGAACTTACTTTTAAACTCAAAGTATATAGTTAAGTGTCGGTCCATGGTGTATATAGTTTTGGAAGCATATCAGTGCTATTTAATCGTAGCTCTATTGTTTGAAGTGAAATCTCTTCTACAAATATCCTACAAGAAACAATTACTGACTACCAAGTTGCTTTAATCGTGAGATTGTAATTAATTCATAAAAAACGATTTCTTTCTAAAACTTTTTGGTTTACAGCTTATGAAAATGAAACTATCTTTACCAGTAGTAGGTAATTTACACATTTCCTACAACTTCGATGTTGGTTTTTAACCGTCAAATAAAACTTTTTTTTGGTTTACAGCCGTCAACTATAGAAACAAGGTAAGTAAAATTAAATATGGGGAAATACGCTTCTTAGCATTGACTGGGAAGGCTTGTTTAATAGATGTGTCTATAGGCATTGGTAAATCGAAGCTGACAGCATTGGACATGACTAATGTAAGTCTCCTGACACCTTATGATACATAACGGCCCAGCTCACAACATTGGACATGACTAATGTAAGCCTCCTGACATCTTATGATACATAACGGCCCGCTGACAACATTGGACATGACTAATTTAAGCTTCCTGACACCTCATGATACAAATCTGCCCAGCAAGCTTTGAGGCCAACAGATTTCCAAGTCCAGAAACCAGACTATATTGCATCGAGCTTAAAATCATCTACATGACATTATCAGGTGACTAATAAAAAAGGCTTTTCGTCGGCGGGTAATTTTATAATAGTTTCTTATTTTAAGTAGGTGGATTTGTCTTCTGGACCACAAAAAAAACCAACATTCTTAGTATTAAGCACATTTTTAAGCATGTCTGTTTTTTTTTTTTTCTTCATAGAACTGACGTCTATTAACATGAAGTAAACTAGTGACTCCAGAAATCGTGTCTATTCAAGAGAGGTAAATCCCTATTTTTTATATACCTTTTTATATATCCTTGTTTGTAAAATACCAAATATTAAATTTCATTGAATGCACATAAAGTATTTTTAATTGTAATCCTTCAAATCTACTTTTTACAGGGTTTCCTTTTCCAAAAATAAAATATAAGCTAAAACAATGGCGTCATGTGAAATTATTTTATTGAGAGATACACCAAACTCTTTTAAAACGGCTGTGTACTTTTATGTTATTTCCAAAGTAATCTTGAATTTCTCAGTATTTTACACACCTCCTGATGCACACCTTGTATTAAAATATAAGCTCAAACTATGACGTCATAGCGTTACGGAAAAAATGATGGAATGAGTGGCTTGTAAAATTAAATTATTTATTATATTTTTCGATTAAATAATGTAAATTATTAAAAAATCATGTTAAGCCTGGTCGCTATTGGAACTCAGGACGTGTTAGCGCATTTTCGTATTATGTATCAGTACTTATATTGGATATCAGCATTATGTAGTTATCAGTAATTGTGTTTAGATTTTAGACATATTTTTATGAATTTTCTTGTGTAATGAATATACCTGACATTTTTTTAAATTTAAAAGACATTTCTTTACATTAAAAAAAATGTATTTTCTCTTTAATCTAACTACAAGTCACCACAAATGATGACGTAAAACTCTCTAAACTTTTACACCCATTCTAATGACGTCAACTAAAAAAAAACTAATTCTTTTGCACGATTTCGCACCACTCTTCAATGCTTGAAAAACTATGTATTCGACTTCCGGCAATGGCGGCCGTTCCATGCGCTAGTGTTACCTCTCGATTCGAAATATTTTTTGGTAGCTTTAACGGGTTTTTTAACGGATCGAGTAACTGAGTGTTGATGCACAAATGGCAGGTTAGGACATACAAAAAAACATATATACCTCATGGGTCTAGGACTTATGGTTGCTGAGATCAAGGGACGGACGGACGGACGGACGGACGGACAAAACGGGTGCAATAGCGCATTCGACGTCTCGAAAATGCGCTAAAAATTATTTTGATAATAAGGAGTATTATACTTTAGTTAATGTTATTTATGGAATACATTTTTGAGGAAATCATTGACGTGATTTATTGAGATGAAGAGCGTGACCTCTTATCACTAAAAATTCGTGAGGGTATTCAAGTAGCGGAAGCCATCCACACAGCTAGGAGTGAGAAAAAGAAGAGCCAGGAGAAAGGGAAAGGGGGGAAGAGGGCAAACAGAAGCCATGTATATATATTGACAAGATTTATTGACGTGAAATTTGTACTTGATTCATTGACGTGATTTATTGACGGTATTTATTGACATGATTTAACCACGTGAATTAGATACTTGATTTATTGACGTAATTTATTGACCTGATTTATTGACGTGAAATAGGTACTTGATTTATTGACGTAATTTATTGACCTGATTTATTGACGTGAATTAAAAACTTGATTTATTGACGAAATTTATTGACCTGATTTATCGACGTGATTTATTGACGTTTACTATGTACTTTATTTACTGACGTGATTTATTGATGTTTATTATGTATTTGATTAATTGACGTTATTTATTGACGCGAAATCGGTACTTGATTTATTGACGTGAATTAGGTACTTGATATATTGATTTGATTTTTTGACGTGAATTGTATACTTGATTTACTGACGTGAATCGGGTATTTGATTTATGGTCGTGAATTAGGTACTTGATTTATTGTCGTGAATTAGGTACATAATTTATTGACGAGATTTATTGTCCTCAATTAGGATCTTTATTTATTAATGTGATTTATTGACTTGATGTATATGTTATAATGACTTACTTACCTAGAATATGTATCTTAATTTAGATAATACTATTTGTGATCTGACATGAGCCACTCTTTAAGACTGTCAGTACACGACCACACAAATGGTTATGTAAAACTTTGGTGTTTAAGAAGATAATAGAAAAACAAGGACGATTAACTTTCTATATTTAAACATTTTTTACCAGAACATTCTGTGGGTAGGAAGAAATCAATTTAAAATATTCCCAAGAAAGTCTATTTTTGTCACAAATAATTATCATGTTAATTTATTAATCTTACCAAAACTATATTAAGAGTAGTTACCATACTACTTTTTTTTTAAAAATGTGCCCCCATAACTTCTTTTATTTAGGTTTGATGTTCTCGTTTATTAAAACTGAAACTTAAGTCAAGATAAACATGAATCAAAACCTAAACTCACGTCAGAATTAATCTTTAAGATCAAGTAAGAATAAACACTTAGTAAAATATTAACAACTTAAAACAAATTACTATAACCATCATATTTTAATACGAGATGGAGACCATTGAAAAGAAAGACTTAGTTATCAAGGCTTAAGATTATTAACATCAAATTTATTTAAAGGCACACGTTGCCTACAAATATTCAAAGCATTATATTATATGGTGTAGAAATTGTGTCTATATTTTGTCAGTGAGAAAGAACACTATAACTTAAAATAGAATTTCATCGCAACTTCTGATGCGCATTATTGTGTAGTGCCATAATCTCTGCATCAAAAAGCTCAGGTACAAAATTAAATATATGCGAAAATTGTGTTGTTCTCTAGAGAATAGACTCTATAGGTTTAAGGCATTAAATTTAATTTTTAAAACCTGCTTTTAAATTTTTTTATAAAATACCGGGAGACACTTTTATAAACTTGTGTTAATTTAAATTTAAAAAATTTTTTTTAAAAAATAATTTAAACTGAAGTTCACACACATAAATTAAAAATAAATAATACAAATTAGCTATTACATTATTTATATTACGTAAACTTTAAAATGAACTTATTATGGTTAATCTGAATCGAGGATAAACAATTTCAAAGAAACAGCACACATTAGCTAAATTTACATATCTAAGTAAGTGGCATGCCACTGAACTCGATCCCTATAATTATGGATACAATAACATTCAAAGACAATTATATTCGCCCCAACTTGTTAACACAAGGTCAGAAAAAAACATAATCTTGTCTCTATTTTAGTCTATTTTATAATAATCAATATGGCTGTTAACTAATTTAGCAATAAAATCAATACCTCACATTCGTTTCTTATATCTTAGATATCTTAGACGCTCCTTCTATGCAGAAGATAATTGCATCCACAGACCATGAGAGATGATCTGTTGGCAAGTGATGCAGCGGTCACAGGCCACGGCTATAGGGGTTCCACGCATTACCCCAGCCGCCTAACTATTGTCTAGTTAGGTACCCATTCGGAGCTGGATGACTCGGGGACTCCTCAGGCCCCGAGAACAAATCCTCACCTTCGTGTGGATTCGAACTCGTGACCATCAGTATGATAGTCGAGAGCGCTACCTCTCGACTGATTTAGTTACTAATACAAACTTTAAAAAAGATATTGACGACCATATTTCTTTTTTTTTTTAAATGCTTCAAATGTATCCCACCATTTGACAACTTTTAATCTCATACCAAATTTTTATAAAAGAATCCATAGTACAAGCGCTTAGCGATGAAGAATAAAGTTTGGTAAAGTAAACTAGTTACCTACTACGATCATAAAAATCGCTGAAGAAAAGTAAAAGTGATGTGAGAATTTTTTTCAAAATTACTGGATGACATGTATCATAAAACTAATTGAATTCATCTCAAATGTTTTTGGGATATAAGTCATACGGTTGCTCTTATTGCTACCATGTCCAATGTCCGTACAGGAAAAATATGCACCGGTCCCTGGGCAATCTTTACATTTCTAATAGAATTTCTTATAATCAAAATATTGTTTTCGGAAATCTTGAGCTGCGTGCCGGCTCATAAAGTGATGCGTGCCAACTGTGTCAGGCGTGCCGGCTCATAAAGTGGTGCGTACCAACTGTGTCAGGCGTGCCGGATCATAAAGTGGTGCGTGCCAACTGTGTCCGGCGTGCCGGCTCATGAAGTGATGCGTGCCAACTGTGTCAGGCGTGCAATATGTCCGCCATCACTGATCTAGAACGTAATTTTATGTAACAATCAATTATATAAACATTAATTTAAGAGTATATTTAAAATGCTAAAATATTTTGTGATGTTATGTAAATATGTAACCAATGCTAGATATAGTATTGAATAAATGTGTGTAGAAATTTGTTAGATCTTTTATTAGAGATATCAAGTCTATGTCAACCATGTCAAAACATGTCTACACATATAACTGCTCCACTCTCTAGGTCACGTGACCAGGCTTAGAATGATAGAGGAACAAATAGCTAAGTAGTAAACATACTAAAGGCATTAAATTATAACTTGGAGATACATTTTAAAAATGTATCTATTTATATATTTATGTAAAGCATCTATACAATTAAGTTAATAAATAAGAACATTACAACAAACTGCTCTCGTTCCGTTACACATAAAAATCATCCTTCTTGCCTTCTGGAATCAACTTTAAAATGTGTTGCCTGATCAAGCAATGAACACCAACACACTATCAAAATGTGTTGCCTGATCAAGCAATAAACATCAACACACAATCAAAATTTATAAGTTTCTTAAAGTAGCAAACATTGATATAAATCAAAGCTAGGTGTAGGAGACAAATGTAGACAGCGCTTCTTGAATTAATGATATAAAATGGGAATAGTGAAGTTGTAATTATTTTAGTATAAGTTTAACAGTTGATGGCTAATTTACCTTTAGGAATTTTCCTATAAACTGTACTTTTTTGATGGGCGATTAAACATTTGTTGCTGGGAGATTAAACATTTTTTGATGGGCGATTAAACATTTGTTGCTGGGAGATTAAACATTTGTTGCTGGGAGATTAAACATTTGTTGCTGGGAGATTAAACATTTGTTGCTGGGAGATTAAACATTTTTTGCAGGGAGATTAAACATTTGTTGCTGGGAGATTAAACATTTGTTGCTGGGATTCATTTGACTGAATAATAATCCTGAGTCAATTATATAAAGAGCATCTTTAATAAAAGATGTAAAGTGGGAACAATAGAGAACTCGTTAGTTGTACATTTTTTGGTACAAGTTTAAAAGTTAATTTCTCATTAACCTTAAATATAGATGCGCTATGAATCTTAATTTCTTTATTGGAGATTCAATTATTTTACTAGGATACCTTTGAATGAATAAGCATATGATCCATTTTTTAATAGATATTGTTAGTAGGTAACTAATGTTGATATTGTTAGTAGGTAACTAATGTTGATATTGTCAGTAGGTAAATAATGTTGATATTGTTAGTAGGTAACTAATGCTGATATTGTTAGTAGGTAAATAATGTTGATATTGTTAGTAGGTAACTAATGCTGATATTGTTAGTAGGTACCCATTGTTGATATTGTTTGTAGGTCATTATTTGTTTTTGTGTGGCCACCTTACTCTTACTTCCCACTATCGTCATTATTTGTTTTTGTGTGGCCACCTTACTCTTACTTCCCACTATCGTCATTATTTGTTTTTGTGTGGCCACCTTACTTCCCACTATCGTCATTATTTGTTTTTGTGTGGCCACCTTACTCCTACTTCTTACTGTCGTCCTGTTGATAAATTTGATTTTTAATTAACTAACATTCCGTATTAAAATTTTGATTCAACAAGAGAAATCCAAATAAAACAATTCACAATTGCCCTTTGCTGTTATGAGAAATACAAATAAGTCAACTAAATCATCATGTAAATGAAAAAAAAAAGCCACATAATCTCAAAAGTTTATTATCACAGATGTATTTAGATTTTTGGGGTCCTAAGATGTTTGAGAAATGGAGACCTTATAAACTATGTCAGTGCCAAATATGAACGAAATTCCGGTTGACCTAAAAAATACGAAAGCCCTAAGCTGTAACTTGTTAAGCGAATAGATAAATCCATCACGGTTTATGAATGAGCTCTGGACTACAGGGAAGTAACACACCCACACATGTATTAAGAGAATGGTGCATTACCGTGAAGCACCAATTCCAATTAAGCAAATAAAGACATTTGATTAATAATATAGCATTTTATATTCTACTATATGGAAATTAAATAAATTTGTAATCTAAAAATTTTAGGCCTTTAGGGTTAAACAGAATAATTTAAACAAAAATCACTTTCCACAAACAATTTGAAAACTTATAGTTGTAGCTGACTTGTGACAATATTATGTTGTCACGGAAGTTCTCCATGTGTATTCTTGTGAACAGAAACACAAACAAGACACTAAAGTATTATATGAACCTGATACTTATGGGCTGGCATCTCTATAATTGATTTACATTTGACAGCTACTCATCTTGTACAAGCGAAAACTGCTGTGTCTATGACATTCTAACAACAAAAACAACAGCATTTCAACATCATACATTAAATTATTCTATATATATACATATAAATATGTAACTGCATATTAAAATACATAAGATAAAGTTACAGATGATTCTTTCGTAGCTGGCATTATGAAATTTATTAGGAATAAACTTTTTCAAATATGCTTTATAAGAGGCAAGGGTTTTTTCCAGCTGTTTTATAACCTTAAATAAATCAAGTGAGTTTAAATTTTTTAAATAATTGTTTTATTACCTGTGAGGTAAGAATCCTTGCTGGACAATGCTTTGAGAGTTGCCTTAATACACCTATTTATTTTCACTATTTTAAATCCAGTAGATTACATGGGGAAAGAAAATCATTTATGGTTAATTGAAAATTAAGAAAGATCCACGGTGCTTTTTTGTCTATTCATGATAGCAAGGCGGACGAATTTGTTGTATCAAAGATTAAAGTATAAGGCAAAAAAAAAATTAAATTTCGATTTTATTTTAGAAATAATATATACTGTTGTAGTGTCTTTATTATTAATTTATAATAAAAATCATTTAGATATAGCATAAGCATATTTTTTTTCCGTTGATGGCGTGAAAGCGAAAATCTTGGGATCTGCCTCTGAACATCCCCACGCTACGCCTCTGCTTAATGAATTTAAGTAAAGTGTGTAAATAATAGCATTGAAGTAAGATAAAGAAACGACTTTTTTACCTTTTCAAACATTAATCTAGAAATTACTGTAAACATACATAAATTATTGAAATATATCACAACACATTTTTTAAATATTCAGGCTTTTATTTATTATTTTTTATTATAATATTTAACTATTGAAAATGTATCGATTAATCAATGAATAATTTTGATTAAAGCTAAAAAAAATAATTTATGATGTTGTAATTCAAATTTATAAATCGTATTTTAACAAATCAAAAAAACGCCAGAAATGCCTACTTTATATGTAATTTCTTAACCAACAACCAAAAATAAAAGTGTGTTGTCATATTTGGTTCAAGTGACGAGAGGGTCATATTTATATATTCAGCCTAGACAATCTGTCGTTCAAATAGCTTAAGATTGTTTCAGCTGAGGATTCGGGTACTGTAGTTAATGTTTTGTTTTCAAGTGATGTGTAAGCGAAGGATTAGAACCATGATAGAGATGTTCCTTTAAGCAGAGTGGCTGCACACATATTTACGGACACCGCACAGAGTTTAAAATCACAAATGTTGTAATTTATTGAACAAACAATGGACGGTGTGCAACCGTGCACACGAGATTTTTATTTTAAGTTTGCACACGGACTAACGCTGCGTAGGCTTAGAGAGAAGTTTGCACGGTAGACAATCTGTTTCTATCAGTTGACACATTAATTTTTTTTTTCAAATGTGATGTAGACAAGTGATTTAATTTCTAAACATTACTGTATGATAATTCTAAGTCTCGCTATATGGTTGAATGTTATAGTTCTCTTTTAAATCAAGCCTGTATGATAATTCTGAGTCTCTCTATAAGGTTGAATGTTATAGTTCCCTTTTAGAGGAAGGAGATGAATGGTATTAAAATCGTATTTATTTTTAATGTATATATACACACATATCGAGATAAAATAAATTGATTGGCATCACTATTTTTGTCTAAAACTATCTTCATTAAAATATCAGTTCAATACTCTAATCTAATGTCTAATTATCTAATGTTGTAGACAGCACTACCCATGCCATTATTTAAATTATTAGTTCAATACTCTTATCTAATGTCTATTGTCTAATTATCTAATGACTATTGTCTAATTATCTAATGTTGTAGACAACACTACCCATGCTATTATTTAAATTATCAGTTCAATACTCTTATCTAATGTCTATTGTCTAATTATCTAATGTCTATTGTCTAATTATCTCAAGTCTATTGTCTAATTATCTAATGTTGTAGACAACACTACCCATGCTATTATTTAAATTATCAGTTCAATACTCTTATCTAATGTCTATTGTCTAATTATCTAATGTCTATTGTCTAATTATCTAAAGTCTATTGTCTAATTATCTAATGTTGTAGAGAATACTACCCATGCTATTATTTAAATTATCAGTTCAATACTCTTATCTAATGTCTATTGTCTAATTATCTAATGTCTATTGTCTAATTATCTAATGTCTATTGTCTAATTATCAATGTCTATTGTCTTATTATCTAATGTTGTAGACAGCACTTCCCATGCTATATTTTTTTATTGATATAATTCCAAGATATAAAAAAGGACACAGAGAAAAATATTTAAATCGAAATCTTTAGAAAAGATATTTGTATTTCTTTTAGAAGAATAAGGAAAACAAACTTTCTAATACGTCCATGAAGCTCATTTTGTTTATCAGTAGTTCCATACGCCAATGTCCACATAATACCCCACATTTATGAAATCACAGGCGTTAAATCGATTTAAAAACATCTTTTTAATAGTTTTTAAACTCTAATATTCCAGGTTATTTCTTATTAGAAAAAAATAGTTCATAAAGATAAATCCCTGCTATAAGCGAATGTTTTACAAGAAACAATGACGTCATAATTACTTGTTGTTACATTAAGAAATAAACAATCTTTTTTTAATTACGTTAAAAGATTTATTTCGTTTTATTATAATAATAGCTGATTATGTTTTACATTCTCACTGATTATGTGTTTTCGTTTTGATATTTCCATGTTTTATTTAATATATATTAAAAAATTTTCCATAGATATAATTATTTATACATATAGGCGTGGTACACTGACTACTGACAACAATCTTCATGGTCGGTGGAGTGAACGAAAGTTCATAAAACATTAAATACAAAAACATAATAGGCCAAGGTCTTGGAGTCTAAATACAGCTTGTTGAAAATAGTATAATGTTTACGTCAGTGTTTTGGTCTTATATTTTTTTAAAAAAATACTAAGGTCTAACACTTTAAAGCATCTTTATCAGTGATGCTAATGTTATTTCAACGTTTTGGCCTTAATAATACACTTGAGTTGTGTATATAAAATTATGAAATTAGTAAATAACCTTTTGCTTTTACATATACAAATCACAATTTGGTTTGATTGGTATTTAGTACTAATCGTCTTTTTGGGTGGAAGTTTTTAGTATTAGGTTTCTTAAGAGATAAATAGTTAAGATTTATATGTTTTTTAAAATGGATAAATAAGTATCTTTCTTTAATTTGAGATGGACAGTTTAATAGCTGCATCTGTTGTCATGGGTTTATTAAGTCTTACCTCAATTAATATGATTCTTGTGAGACTCCTGGCGCCCATGATATGGGGCGGCGCCACAGTCTGTGAGGTCATTATACAAAAGGCTACCAAGTACAGGGAAAGGCTACACAGTCGTTGAGGTCATTATACAACAGGCTAGCAAGTACAGGTAGTGGTGCCACAGTCTATGAGGTCATTATACAACAGGCTACCTAGTACAGGGAAAGCCTACACAGTCGGTGAGGTCATTATACAACAGGCTACCAAGTACAGGGAAAGGTGACACAGTCTGTGAGGTCATTATACAACAGGCTACCAAGTACAGGGAAAAGTGCCACAGTCTGTGAGGTCATTATACAAAAGGCTACCAAGTACAGGGAAAGGTGCCACAGTCTGTGAGGTCCATTACAACAGGCTACCAAGCACATACTACTAATGACAAAACAATTATCTAAAGTCAGACATACACACATTTTCGGTACGAATTGATTTAATAAGCCACCAAAATGTGAAAAAGCTTTTTTGTTAAAAAGTTTATTTAATAATCTTCCATCATTATTTAAATTATTCTCAAACGAACATGCTTAAATGAGAATAACGATTGATCCCCGCTGGAGTCAAAATATCACAGAGAGCAAGCGTTTTAGGATGACATGTAAAAAGTGTGTGGCGGGCGACGGCACCAATGATTTTTGTGTTCACTTGCCTTGTTCCTTCACATAATAAATATGATTCGTTGTCGAGTGGATGTCATGTTTTGGGTTGTGGAGTGGTTGTCATGTCTTGGGTTGTGGAGTGGTTGTCATGTCTTGGGTTGTGGAGTGGTTGTCATGTCTTGGGTTGTGGAGTGGTTATCATGTCTTGGGTTGTGGAGTGGTTATCATGTCTTGGGTTGTGGAGTGGTTGTCATGTCTTGGGTTGTGGAGTGGTTGTCATGTATTGGGTTGTGGAGTGGTTGTCATGTCTTGGGTCCAAGCATCAGAATGAACAAATTAAAATAAATATAATGTTTATTTCTGTCTCTTTTTTCCCCTAATTTTTGGCGAAAACGACTAACACAAGTGTCATCAAATAACTGTGTATGGTTGGCAAGGGATGGTAGTAAATGGTGAAGGGCAGATAACAACAACAAATCACAGTATATGGTTGGCAATGGATGATAGTAAAGTGTTAAGGGCAGGTAACACCAACAAATCACAGTATATGGTTGGCAAGGGATGATAGTAAAGGGTTAAGGTCAGGTAACAACAACATATCACAGTATATGGTTGGCAAGGGATGGTAGTAAATGGTAAAGGACAGGTAACAACAACAAATCACAGTAAATGGTTGGCAATGGATGATAGTAAAGGGTTAAGGGCAGGTAACACCAACAAATAACAGTATATGGTTGGCAAGGGATGGTAGTAAAGTGTTAAGGGCAGGTAACACCAACATTATTTATTATCATTATTCTAACTTATCGTAAATACTAATGCCTGAAAACCATACTGAGTTTAATATTTAATGCTGTTATTAATGAATGTTAAATAAATTCTACTATTATATACAAGTGTTTGTTTAAAAAATTTTAAAAAACATTACAATAAAAACCCAACGAAAAAAAAAATGTGTTCATGACAATTTAGTGTTTTATCACAGGCATTGTTGTAATGTCTAAGCTTCTGCATTTTTTAAACTAGAAATAACATTAAAAACTAGCATCTAAATCAAAGAACAAATCTAAATATACTATTTTATTTCTTAACTTTCTTTAACAAATAGAATATGTTGAGCTAAGTTTATCTACTGATTTATTTTGTATCCCTTATTTACAGGGAGCGAGGTCAAGTGGAATGCCACTTTAATAAAATATTTGGCTCGAAAAGACTTTTACCTGCGGTCTGTTGTTGGCTAAATTGTTACAAAAGGCAATATACGGAAGCAATTTAACACCTATGATAGTTTTCCTGATATTCTATTTAGACTATTTTATGATACACTGTTCTTGATAATTTGTGTGTGCATGTATTATTCTAAGTTACATTTAAAGAAATATTTAAGCAACACAAAACTACTAATTAATTTAATAATTTATGCGTTCACAAACTTTTGTTTGTAAAAATGTTAGATCTATATTCAATAACAACAATTTTCACATCTTTTTTAGGGCATATATTGTGTTATTTTAGGACGTCAGCCATTGTTCTTTTCGGTGCCGAGTTTAAGGGAAATCCCAATTTAATGCATATTTAATATGTTAATACAATGCTCTTTAATAAAAAATTATGTCATTTTATCTGAAAATGAAAGTGAAAAAATACGTACACTAGATTATATTGTTTTTTTTTATGAATAGCTTAAATAACTAAAGACAATATGTTTTATAGAATGTCGCTAAATTCATAATTATTTTATAAAGGTTCTAAAATTGAATGAGACCACCAAAAACACAATTATTTTTATCCTCAACACAAGCTATAACAATAGATGAAACAAATTGATTAATATTTGTATTACATGTTTATGTGTGTGTATTGTGTGTTTTTTTGTGTGCATTGTGTTTTTGTGTAAGTGTGTGTGTTTGTGTGTGTAAAAAAAACAGTATGTGGACCTCGTCATATTTTTTATCTCGATATACTATCATTGGAAATGTGCTATTATCATTTAAATATGTAAGCAGTTTTGTTAACTTTTATGTTTTAGTGAAGTTTGTTAACTTATTATATGCATTCATATACATTTTCTGTTAACACTGAAAAATACATTTTGCAATCTTGTGCTCATATTTTTATTAAAAAATTCATTGATCTCTCTGGGAATAATACATTATTTTATGAAACTCTTTTTGACCACATCTAAGTAATTTTAAAAAGTTAAACTTTATTTAAAAAATAAATAATAGACTGTAAATAAGATTCGTGCTCCCCAAAATCTCCTGATATCTCCGGTGCTGCATTGCAAAGCAGAATTTACTGGCCAAAGCTATTGGGGAATGAGTTACATATCAATATCTCAAAAATTGTTTTGAAAATAACTTTCCACAAACTGACTTTAAATTATATTTCTTATATTCAAGTCCATGGAAGTGTACCAATGGATATTCCCTATTTCATATGAGTGAAATAAACCATGTAAACTTTGATAGCATTTAATATTTTCTTATATGACATATTTTAATACTAGGCACGTGTAGACTTTCAAAGGTTACAAGCAGGGGCGGATTAAGACTACATGGGGCCCCTGGCTGCAAGCAAACGGGGGCCCTATTCAGCCAGCGTCCCTTAAAATATGAATGCTAACAGCTAATGTAAGACTGAAACTAAATATTAATAATAATAAAAAAATAACACGAAGAAATAACTGTTTAAAATGTTCGCCGGTGTGTTAAAAATTTAGTGTTAAAAGAAAAACTTTTACATTCCAACGATGGAAATAGAACCCGACACCATATGCATCATAAGCCTATGCCCATCCCACACGACCAGCAGAGCTTCTCAAAATTGAAAAATTTTAAAAATATAAACTATATTTTATACTATATTCTCTAAGTGAGCCAATTTTTATTAATTAATAAGAATGTCAGGTCTGAATCGCGCAGTGTTAAGAAGTCGTAAGAAATTTCCTGAATCGTGTTTTTTAACCAACATTTTTAAAATGGAAATTTAGGAATTTATAAGGATTTCGCCTAACATATGGGAATGGTGTTAACAAGCTATATGGTAGCCAATAGTATCGTCGTGTCGATGTTTGCACGGATGGTGTTAACTAGCTATAAGGTAGCCAATAGTATCGGCGTGTCGGTGTTTGCACGGATGGTGTTAACTAGCTATATGGTAGCCAATAGTATCACCATGTCGGTGTTTGCACTGATGGTGTTAACTAGCTATATGGTAGCCAATTGTATCGCCGTGTCGGTGTTTGCACTGATGGTATTGCAGCAATGACTATAAAATGAATCTCCTTGTTGATACGCGTGCATGATTATTTACAAACTGTCACATTTACCTAATGTAATATTTAGGTTGGTAGTCAAGCGATTATAAAAATTATTTAAGATTTTAAATCTATTTATGATGAACGTACACATGTTAATTTCATCAGAGCTTTGAAATTAATTAATCTCTACAAACAAAATTTGACTTGTTTGGTCAATTATACCACTTACCGTCACAACTCCTCTTAATTTGACTTGTTTGGTCAATAATACCACTTACCGTAACAACTCCCTTAAATTTGACTTGTTTGGTAAATTAAACCACTAACTGTCACAACTCCCCTAAATTTGAATTGTTTGGTCAATTATACCACTTACCGTCACAACTCCCCTAAATTTGACTTGTTTGGTCAATTATACCACTTACCGTCACAACTCCCCTAAATTTTGATTGTTTGGTCAATTATTCCAGTTACCGTCACAACTCCCCTAAATTTGACTTTTTTGGTCAATTATACCACTTACAGTCATAACTCCCCTAAATTTGACTTGTTTTGTCAATTATACCACTTACCGTCACAACTCCCCTTAATTTGACTTGTTTGGTCAATTATACCACTTACCGTCTCAACTCCCCTAAATTTGACTTGTTTGGTCAATTATACCACTTACCGTTACAACTCCCCTAAATTTGACTTGTTTGGTCAATTATACCACTTACCTCACAACTCCCTTAATTTGACTTGTTTGGTCAATTATACCCTTAATTTGACTTGTTTGGTAAATTATACCACTTACCTTCACAACTCCCCTAAATTTGACTTGTTTGGTCAATTATACCCTAAATTTAACTTGTTTGGTCAATTATACCCTAAATTTGACTTGTTTGGTCATTTATACCACTTACCGTCACAACTCCCCTAAATTTGACTTGTTTGGTCAATTATACCCTAAATTTAACTTGTTTGGTCAATTAAACCCTAAATTTGACTTGTTTGGTCAATTATACCACTTACCGTCACAACTCCCCTAGATTTGACTTGTTTGGTCAATTATTCCACTTACCGTCACAACTCCCCTAAATTTGACTTGTTTGGTCAATTATACCACTTACCGACATCGCTCCCCTAAATTTGACTTGTTTGGTCAATTATACCACTTACCGTCTCAACTCCCCTAAATTTGACTTGTTTGGTCAATTATACCACTTACCGTCACAACTCCCCTAAATTTGACTTGTTTGGTCAATTATACCACTTACCGTCACAACTCCCCTAAATTTGACTTGTTTTGTAAATTATACCACTTACCGTTACAACTCCCCTAAATTTGACTTGTTTGTACAATTATACGACTTCTTAACTCCCCTCCCCACACCAAAAAAAAACACCAACAAAACTGTACAATCAAAAAATTTTTCGGTAAATTCCTTTCATTTTATACCATAACCAATCGCAGCTTGATCAATATAACTTCAATTTTTTTTTTTTGAATTTTTTGAGTTCATAAAAGTTACTAGTCCGTTTTTATCAAAGAAGAACGTCTAGCTCCACCGATTTTACGCCCTCAGTTTTGCCCAGGATATTTTGACGCCCTCAGTTTGGCGCATGATATTTTGGCGACCTCCGTTTTGGACCAGGATATTTTGGCGCCTTCAGTTTGGCCCAGGTTATTTAGCTCCCTCAGTTTTGCCCAGGATATTTTTGCGCCCTCAGTTTGGCGCATGATATTTTGGCGACCTCCGTTTTGGCCCAGGATATTTTGGCGCCTACAGTTTGGCCCAGGTTATTTAGCGCCCTCAGTTTTGCCCATGATATTTTTGCGCCCTCAATTTTGCTCAAGATATTTCGGCGCCATCAGTTTGGCCCATTATATAGCTATTCTTTAAATCTTAAAGTCGTTTCTAATACTTTTAAATTACTCTTAACTACCAACCTTCATGTTCATATTGCTTCGTATCTTTTTGTAGTCTCTCTCAGCCCTAAGTTTGACTGTCGTAATCATGGCTCAAATTTTAAAAAAAGAAAGATTAAAAAAGACAGAAATCACTATTTATTTTTTAAAGAAACACTTCATAGTTGGTTCCAAACGCTATCCTGTATATAATAATTTACGTTCTTATAAACGTATGTTAAATGGATTTTTACTATTATCTATAAACTTATAAATCCATTATTCAAAGTTAAAAAGAAAGAATATAAAAAAACATATACGTGTTCCTGTGAATGGTGTATTTTTCACGTACAATGTGCTAAGGTTCTACTTTATAGTTGTTATTGTTTCTTGTTTTTTTTTAAGTTATAAAAATAATAATCAGTATGTAATCAAATGTAGAAAAAATTAAAAGCTCATTTAACTATTCTACAACTCTAATTGAACTTGAACTATCCCTTAACCCGACGCTGGGTCGTTAGGGCACCATTTTGAGCTGCGCACTAACTCATGCCAAGTGTCACGGTTCTGAGCTGCCTTCTGGGAATCGCTAAATGAAAGGCCGGTGCACTCTTTTATGTTGTCCTCCCAACTCTTCCTTGGACTACCTCTTTTCCTTCTTCCCTGGACTGTGCCTTGCAATATCGTCTTTGAGAGACCTCCAGATATTGACACGTGTCCGTACCATCGTAATTTCCTCTTTTCAATTGAGGTGAGAAGGTCCTCGTAAGGGCCAATGACAGCACTTATTTTGTCGCGGACCGCTTCGTTCGTGATGTGCGCCGTGTAGGAGATGTTTAATACCTTTCGAAAACATATAATCTCAAGCGAACTAATTCTTTTCTGGAGGTCTGCGGTGAGCGTCCAAGCCTCACAACCATAGAGGAAGACTGACATCGCCAGAGAGCGCATTAGTCGAATCTTTGATCTAAGGGAGAGCTTCTTGCTTTGCCAGATGTTTTTCAGTTTGCTTAGTGCTGAAGTTGTTTGGGCCGTTCTCTAATTACTTTAGCAATCAATCAAGCAATCATCCCTTAACCCGAACTCTAATTACTTTAGCAATCAATCAATCATCCCTTAACCCGAACTCTAAATACTTTAGCAATCAAACAATCATCCCTTAACCCGAACTCTAATTACTTTAGCAATCAATCAATCATCCCTTAACCCGAACTCTAATTACTTTAGCAATCAATCAATCAATCATCCATTAACCCAAAATCTAATTACTTTAGCAATCAATCAATCATGCCTTAACCCGAACTCTAATTACTTTAGCAATCAATCAATCAATCATCCCTTAACCCAAACTCTAATTACTTTAGCAATCAATCATCCCTTAACCCGAACTCTAATTACTTTAGCAATCAATCAATCAATCCTTAACCCGAACTCTAATTACTTTAGCAATCAATCAATCAATCATCCCTTAACCCGAACTCTAATTACTTTAGCAATCATTCAATCATGCCTTAACCCGAACTCTAATTACTTTAGCAATCAATCAATCAATCATCCCTTAACCCAAACTCTAATTACTTTAGCAATTAATCAATCAATCATCCCTTAACCCAAACTCTAATTACTTGAGCAATCAATCAATCAATCAATCATCCCTTAACCCGAACTCTAATTACTTTAGCAATCAACAAATCAATCATCCCTTAACCCAAACTCTAATTACTTTAGCAATCAATCAATCAATCATCCCTTAACCCGAACTCTAATTACTTTAGCAATCAACAAATCAATCATCCATTAACGCGAACTCTAATTACTTTAGCAATCAATCAATCAATCATCCCTTAACCCAAACTCTAATTACTTTAGCAATCAACAAATCAATCATCCCTTAACGCGAACTCTAATTACTTTAGCAATCAATCAATCAATCATCCCTTAACCCAAACTCTAATTACTTTAGCAATCAACAAATCAATCATCCCTTAACGCGATCTCTAATTGATTTTAGCAATCAATCAATCAATCATCCCTTAACCCAAACTCTAATTACTTTAGCAATCAATCAATGAATCATCCCTTAACCCAAACTCTAATTACTTTAGCAATCAATCAATCAATCATCCCTTAACCCGAACTCTAATTACTTTAGCAATCAATTAATCATCCCTTAACCCAAACTCTAATTACTTTAGCAATCAATCAATCAATCATCCCTTAACCCGAACTCTAATTACTTTAGCAATCAATCAATCAATCATCCCTTAATCAACCCGAGCTCTAATTACATTAGCAATCAATCAATCATCCCTTAACCCGAACTCTAATTACTTTAGCAATCAATCAGTCAATCATCCCTTAACCCGAACTCTAATTACTTTAGCAATCAATCAATGAATCATCCCTTAACCCGAACTCTAATTACTTTAGAAATCAATCAATCAATCATCCCTTAACCCGAACTCTAATTACTTTAGCAATCAATCAATCAATCATCCCTTAACCCGAACTCTAATTACTTTAGCAATCAATCAATCATCCCTTAACCCGAACTCTAATTACTTTAGCAATCAATCAATCATCCCTTAACCCAAACTCTAATTACTTTAGCAATCAATCAATCATCCCTTAACCCGAACTCTAATTACTTTAGCAATTAATCAATCACCCCTTAACCCGAACTCTAATTACTTTAGCAATCAATCAATCATCCCTTAACCCGAACTCTAATTACTTTAGCAATCAATCAATCATCCCTTAACCCGAACTCTAATTACTTTAGCAATCAATCAATCAATAATCCCTTAACCCGAACTCTAATTACTTTAGCAATCAATCAATCATCCCTTAACCCGAACTCTAATTACTTTAGCAATCAATCAATCATCTCTTAACCCGAACTCCAATTACTTTAGCAATCAATCAATCAATCATTCCTTAACCCGAACTCTAATTACTTTAGCAATCAATCAATCACTCATCCCTTGACCCGTTGGTTGGTCGTTGTGGTGACACTATGAACTAAAGTCGATGAATGTCCACTCTTTAATGTCTTATTCATATCTTTTTTAAAAAGTAAATGGGGCAAAAAATTAATAAGTCATTTACATTGTATACCTTAATGCAGGCATCGAAGTCCAGTGGCAGGCCACTTGGATAAAATAGTCAGGCTGTCCGCCACATAACATCATCACCAATCAGTTAATTGTGTGTTAAATTTTTAGAAAAGCGTATATGGTAGATTAAATGTCTACATTTAATAGAGTTCATGTCTTGATATTACTACTATTTAATGATACAATCTGTTATTCGAATTTTATGATTACATATATTAGTATATATTAGTATTAAAAAAAACATTAAAGCAACACAAAAATACTTATTAGTCTCATTGATGAGTACATTATAATTTTAACAAATTTTCTTTTGTAAAAAATTACATTAAATAACTAATCCGTCCAATCCATTTTACTTCATCAAACGTATTGTATTTTATGTTATGTGTCAGTAATAGTTCTCTGTAGTGCGCAGTTGAGTTTACGGGAAAAACTATTTTAATACAATGTTGACCTTCGGACGAATGGAATGGGCGGAGCCTGACAGGTATAAGTGAGATGACGGACAGACGAGGGGACACACGTAAGGACACACGGACATACAGAATAAGGAGAAGGACAGTAGGGCGGATAGGGAGATAGATGCAAGTGTTAAAGAGAAGTTAGAATAATATAGTTAGAATAATTTAGTTAACGGATAAGGAAAGAAAAGAGATTTGAGTTGTTCTTGAGTCTTGGAGTTAGTGACTAACTACTAAGAATTCAAGTAAAGTGAAGTTAGAGTGAAGGATTGAGAGTAGATGGAGAAAATAAACAGAAGAACAAAGTAGGAGCTTCACAATAGTTAGGCGGCTATTGTAATGCGTGGAACCCCTGTAGCCGTGGCCTAAGACCGCTGTATCACTTGCCAACAGATCATCTCCTTGGTCTGTGGACGCAATTATCCTCTGCTTAGAAGGAACGTCTGCATATCTGTTTGGGGAACAAATATTTCGTAAAAACTGCCTTCAAATTATACTCTTTATTTTTGTGTCCGTAACTGTTTTATATGAACGAAATAAATCATGTAAACTAGTATATTATTTAATATTTTCTTATATGACATATTTGAATACTAGACACGCGCAGACTTTTAGAGGAGGTGTGGGCTGTTGGTCTGTTTTCTAGTGATACAGTGTTTAGTGGTCCTACAATCTAATAAAATCTACATGGCTGTTTTGGTCTGTTGGCTAGTGATGTATTGTTTAGTGGCCCTGCATATTAATAATATCTACATGGCTGTGTTGGCCTGTTGGCTAATGATGTAGTATTTAATGGCCCTACAATCTAATAAAATATACATGTCTGTTTTGTCTGTTGGCTTGTTATATAGTGTTTAGTGGCCCTACAATCAAATAAAATCTACATGGCTGTGTTGGTCTTTTGGCTAGTGATATAGTGTTTAGTGGCCCTACAATCTAATAAAAATCTACATGGATGTGTTGGCCTGTTTGCTAGTCATGTTGTGTTTAGTGGCCCTACAATCTAATAAAATCTACATGGCTGTTTTGGTCTGTTGGCTAGTTATATAGTGTTTAGTGGCCCTACAATCTAATAAAATCTACATGGCTGTGTTGGTCTGTTTACTAGTGATATAGTGTTTAGTGGCCCTACAATCTAATAAAATCTACTTGGATATGTTGGTCTGTTATCTAGTGATATAGTGTTTAGTGGCCCTACAATCTAATAAAATCTACATGGCTATGTTGGTCTTTTGGCTAGTGATGTGGTGTTTAGTGGTCAAGGCTTTTGAAGAATGTCTTACATAAAAATTGGGCGTGTATGGGTGCTAAGGAGGGGTAGTACCTCTGGTGGGGGGACACGTCGTACTCTCTAGGGGGTAATTCTCCCACTCTTGATCCCCGCTTGACACTCAGCTCTCACCAGTGGCTCCTAGAAACTGTAGCGTGCGCTGTGGCCACACCCCGGACAACAGCTTTGACTGGCTGGCTAAACCTGGTGAGGGTAGCCGTGGGTCTCAAACCCTCGGTGACCTAGGTATGCCTACCTGTGCACGTGAAGACTGGACTCGATGGACTGAGCGGGGGAACCACTAGATGGTCAACGGTCAAGAAGGCGAGTCTCAGCAAAGTGTGGTGGAACGCTAAGGGCATGACAAGACAGACAGGACATCATGGCCATCCACTGCACCCGTCTCCATCACCAGCCGTCTCGACTCTGTCGTGCCTCTGGATCATGATGGTCTCGGGCGAGAGAGTGAGATCGACGAACTGCGCAACTCTTTCTCACTTAAATCCAAGTCACCGCGCAAGTCACGTTTTTCATCCATCCCATCCCATAACTCACCTCAACACCAAGTCCTGTGGCGACAGTCCAGCGACGAAGCGGCAGCTGTAGGTACACTGGGAGCCGTAGCCGCGACTCTGCACACAGGCGGCCCAGGGCATTGGGTCATTTTTCACAGACACGGAGCAGTGGTGAAGTACGGCAGCCCCCTGGGTGACTGAGCAGCCATTTTTAGGAATGCACTGCTCACCTCCATGGCATGAGGAAGGGGCTAGAAAAGGTGCCCTAAACATTGCCTGCTCTAGCCTTCCCTAGCCAGCTTACCGCGGCTGGTGGGGACCCTATACCAGCGGTTGAAATATAAAAAAGAAATTGAGGATAGTTTCTCTCATATTGTGCGCATGGAATGTTCGCACCCTCCTGGACAGAGATGATGCAAAAAGATCTCAGAGGAGGACAGCCCTGATTGGTAAAGAATTCGCCAGGTATAATTATACATCGCAGCCCTGAGCGAGACAAGGCTTGCGGGCGAAGGTGAGGTCTGTGAAAAAGGCTCCGGCTACACATTCTTCTAGAGTGGCATACCCAACGAGGAGCGGTGTGAAGCAGGAGTTGGCTTTGCGGTGAGGACAACTCTTGTAGGAAAAATGGCTGGACTACCCAAGGGACTGAATGACAGGCTCATGACCATGAAACTTCCACTGTTAGTAAGTAAGAAGCATGTCACCATCATCAGTGCATACGCCCCAACCATGACCAACCCAGATGAAGTCAAGGCAAAGTTCTACGAAGAACTTCACGCACTCAATGCCGACTTTCCAAAGGAGGACAAGCTCATCTTGCTAGGTGACTTCAACGCAAGACTTAGCAAGGACTACTGTGCCTGGGAGGGAATACTTGGACACCATGGAGTGGGCCAATGCAACATCAATGGCCTTTTTCTGCTTCCGACTTGTGCTGAACTTAAACTGCTAATCACCAACACGATCTTCCGCCTCCCTACCCGCAATAGACCACCGCCTCATCCTCTCCAAGCTCAACATTCGTATTCAGCCTAAACGGCGCCCGCAAGGGACGAAGGCCCCCAAACGGCTGAATGTTGCCAAGCTGAAGACAAGCAGTGGCAAGCAGTCATTCGTGATTGCTCTGGAGGAGCGCTTAAGATCGACCTCCCCGGAAAACCAGAACGTGGAGGCAGACTGGACATCGCTTAGAGAGCTGATTTACACCTCAGCTACAGAGACCCTGGGGCCCCAGACCAGAAAAAAATAAGGACTGGTTTGACGAGAATTGCAAAGTCATCAAGCAGTTACTGGATGAGAAACACCAACTCCATCAAGCTTACCTCAATAACCCAAAATCCACTTCAAGGAGAGAAGCATTCAACAACATGCGTAGAATTGTACTGCAGAAACTCCGTCAGATGCAGGACGATTGGCTCAGCAAAAAAGCTGATGAGATCCAATGCTATGCAGACAGGCGTGATTAAAAGCACTTCTACGAAGCCTTGAGAGAAGTGTATGGCCCAACGTCCTCAGGCTCAAATGCACTTCTCAGCGAAGACGGCAACACGCTCATCTCGGACAAAGGGAAGATCTTGGAGAGGTGGGCTGAACATTTTAATAACATCCTTAATCGCCCACCGGCAATCAATGAAGAAGTCATCAATCGTCTCCCCCAAGTGCCAACAAGCAAGGCACTGGATGACATACCTAACTTGCTCGAGACCCAGAAAGCAATCTGTCTATTTTTAAGTGACAAAGCACCTGGTTCAGATGCCATACCAGCTGAGGTATACAAGGAAGGAGGACCAGCTCTAACTGAAAGGCTCCACCAGCTATTTCTATTGATATGGGAGCAAGAGAGGATCTCGCAGGATTTCAAAGATGCATCCATTGTACATTTTTATAAAGAAAAGTAAAATAGACTGGTTTGTGACAACCATCGTGGCATATCCCTGCTTTCTATCGCAGGAAAGATCCTAGCCAGAATCCTGCTAAACCGCCTCACAGCTTATCTTGACCATGGTCTCCTGCCTGAAAGCCAGTGTGGCTTCCGAAGAGAGCGAGGAACCATCGACATGATTTTTGCTGCCAGGCAACTACAAGAGAAATTCCAGGAGCAGAACTCTGACCTTTTCTCCACCTATGTTGACCTAACCAAGGCATTCGACACAGTTGGCAGGTATGCTTTTGTGGAAGATCATGGAGAAGTATGGTTGCCAAATTCATTTCCTTGGTTCAAAAATTCCACGAGGGCATGCAGGCCAGAGTCCAGGACAGTGGAGAGTCATCTGATACTTTTCCTGTCACAAACGGTGTCAAGCAGGGATGCGTCCTGACCCCAACGCACTTCAGCATCATTTTCTCTGCCATGCTGACAGAGGCCTTCAGAAACGAAGATGTTGGTGCTAAGCTGAGGTACCGTACGGATGGCAAATTGTTAAACCTTCGGAGGCTTCAGGCAAAAACCAAGGTCAGGACAGACACAATCAGGGACCTGCTCTTTGCAGACGATTGTGCCCTCAATGCTACCTCAGAGGATGACATAAAACGCAGTGTTAGCCTGTTCTCCAGCGACTGCACTATCTTTGGTCTCACAAATAACACAAAGAAGACTGAAGTCCTTTATCAACCCGCGCCTGGAAAGCCTTATGTTGAGCCCATGATCACTGTCAACAACCATAAACTTAACGCAGTGAAACGCTTCACATACCTAGGCAGCACACTGTCACAAAATGTCACCATCGATGACGAAGTGAATGTCAGAATTGCCAGGGCTAGCTCCACTTTTGGCAGGCTATACCCGAATGTCTGGAACAGAAGAGGCATTACCATCCAGACCAAAGAGAAAGTATAAAGGACAGCTGTGCGAAACATGGACCGTATATCAACGCCATGCTAAAAAGCTGAACCACTTTCACACAACAAGGCTCAGGAAGATTCTGGGCATAAAGTGGCAGGACAAAACTCCAGACACCACAGTACTAACCAGAGCTGGCCTCCCCAGCATCTTCACCCTCGTGATGCAGTCACAGCTTCGTTGGGCAGGGCACCTAACCCGAATGCCAAATGAGAGACTACCAAAGAGACTCTTCTATGGCGAGCTCCAGCATGGCCAGCGGTCCCATGGTGGACAAAAGAAACGCTTTAAAGACACATTGAAAGCGTCTCTGAAAGCGTTTGCAATAAACCCAGACACGTGGGAGGAAGCTGCGTTGGACCGGTCCACCTGGCGCCAATCCATCCATGAAGATGCCAGGACATGCGAGGCAAACAGGATTAACGTCGCAGAAAAGAAGAGGCAAGCCCGAAAGGCCCGTGCTGTCAACCGTCCAGGAGACAATCAACTCATCCAACGTCTCTTCTGTTCCCGAACTTTCCGTGCCAGGATCGCCCTTGTCAGCCATCTGTGGACAAATATGCAAAACAAGTCTCAGCAACCCTCGGATGACTAAAGTGGTCCTCGTCGATTCGACGGACGAACGAATACATAAAAATATCTGAATCATTGTTTTGGTCAACAATCTGCGCACAAACTGACCTCAAATTTTGTTTTTATTTCATGTCAGTTGAAGTGTAGAAATTAATATAACCTACTTTATAAACTGGAGAAATACTCTGAGTTTTAAATCAATAAATGACTAAGTTGTGGTGACCTGAAAATCTTTGCTAGTAATGTATAATAAAAACTATTTATAAATTATAATGCTGAAGAGACCCAGCCATGCATTATTAACAGCTTGAACTTTAAAGCGTCATGACCCTTAACAGCTGTACCAGGTGAAAAGTTCAAACTGACATAACATGTCACAATGAAAATTGAACATGTTGTTTAGAGGATACAACACTGCTACAGATTATGACGTCATTTTTATTATTTAAGATTGTAGTGTCGACATAATGATTCAACAATACAAAACTTCTCTTTGCCACATTTCCATTAATGTCCCTCTCTTTTCTATTGTCTGTAAATTCCGACTCACTAAATCTCCAAATGCTTGTCGTCTTCAGCTTATTCGGCGTATCGTGTCTTTATCTCTTTCAAAGACTCATTGACACCACAGTCAAGTTACGTGAAGCTTTCTGCTTGTGTCGTCTTTTTTGTTTTCTAAATCTACATTTTTTAGTGGTTAATTTTGAATTCAACCCTTTTTACGGCCCCTTTCATTGTTTCCCTAATTGTCAAATGTTGGATATTTGGCTAGGAAATCTGCTAATTCTACGTCTTGTGCCATGGATCATTCTGAAAGGCATGAGGTGAATAGGCAGACCATGGTTCCACATTGCCAGTAATGATGATTTTTAAAAAAAATTAAATACATACACATTTAATATTTATCTAACACTAAGTTTATAAAATAAATGTTATAAATGTTATTAGCTTTATAATCTCCAATGATTTTATTGCAAATGAATAAATGAACACTTTTAAAAATACATCAAAAAGCATCATTATTTTAGTCTAAAACTATATGGATTGACTTATCAGTTCAATACTCTTAATTTAATCTCTTTAAAGTTTAGACAACACCACACAAATTAATATAACTCTAACATTGAGAATGATAAACATAGAGAAAAATATGTAAATTGTTATCTTTAGTAGTGAAATTTGTGTTTATTGCAGAGTAGACAATAAATAAAAATGTACTCGTAAGTCCAGGAGTAGTTTTATTCACATATACACTGTTAACACGTGCTGCATCCCCCCCCCCCCCTTCCAAAACATTTATGAAGTGGCATGCGATAATTAATTTTTTAAATCTCAAATATCCTTAATATATGTATTAGAAAAATTATCAAATGATGATCCATTACTCCTATTTACAAATGTTTTTACAAGAGACAATGACGTCATAATTAAGTTTTTTTTTAAGTAAAAAATAAACAATCTTATTCTACCTCAAAAGTTTGTATGTGTTTTATTGTAATAAATGTTGATTTTGGCTGACATTTTTATTGTAATAAATGTTGATTATGGCTGACATTTTTATTGTAATAAATGTTGATTTTGGCTGACATTTTTATTGTAATAAATGGTGATTCTGGCTGACATTTTATTGTAATAAATGGTGATTCTGGCTGACATTTTATTGTAATAAATGGTGATTATGGCTGACATTTTTATTGCAATAAATGTTTATTTTGGCTGACATTTTTATTGTTATAAATGGTGATTCTGGCTGACATTTTTATTGTAATAAATGGTGATTCTGGCTGACATTTTTATTGTAATAAATGGTGATTCTGGCTGACATTTTTATTGTTATAAATGTTGATTTTGGCTGACATTTTTATTGTTATAAATGGTGATTCTGGCTGACATCTTTATTGTAATAAATGGTGATTCTGGCTGACATCTTTATTGTAATAAATGGTGATTTTGGCTGACATTTTTATTGTAATAAATGGTGATTCTGGCTGACATTTTAATTGTATAAATATTGGTATTTTTCTATATTTTATGTACTTTAGGAATATTTTTAACTATATTGGTGTAGAAAGAGTGTCTCTATTTATTTATTTCTTTAGAAAGAAATCTTTATCTTATAATAACATTTGATTGTAACACCTAAGTGTCATTACTGCGTAATGGTCGGTAATCTCTGCACCAAAAAGCATCGGTGCTAATATAATGTTAACATTTTGTTGTAATTGAGCTAATTTAGTTTCGAAGACAAGAATTTTATTTTCTTTCAACATTTTTTAAAAAATGTATAAACTTCTACAATACAGAGAGACATTATCATAAACTTTTGTTAGATAATTTATTTTTTAATAAATGCTTTTCTAATAATTTAAGCTGAAGTTTACACGAAGATATTTAAAATAAATAACACATTTGAACTATAATAATCACTGATACTTGCGGGAACTATATTTTTTTGTATGACGTTTAATATAAATGTATCCTTAACTATTTCAGCACAACCACATAAAGCTTTTACTGTAAATTAATTTAATTAAGTTTAAGTGGCATGCTACTTAATTCGATCCCTATAATTAGGGATAACATGACATTCAAATTCAATGTTTTTCGTCACAACCAGTTAACACTAAATCCGAAAAAAACACTATGATTTCTCTATTGTATGCTATATTTTTAATGTCTCATAAGCTTGGTAAATTTATAATAGAAATGTAAACAACATAATTGAAATGGATTTAGATACTAATATAATATTGGTGAAAATCATTTGCGATTATTGTTTTTATTTTAAATAAGTAATTGATAAAAGTTGGTCAAAAATTTGACATTATTATTTTCAACCGACATTTCTTTTTAATAAAAGAATTCATAGTACCAGCACTTAGCGATGAAGAACATAGTTTGGTAAAGTAAAAGTAGTTACTGACAACGATCATCAAAATCTCTGAAGACAAGCAAAAGACAAGCGACTATTCTATTCTAATATGACATGGAGCATAAAACTAACATAATTCATGACAAATAATTTGGGTTGTAGGCCATGGGGGCATCATTTCAATATTGAAAAATTCCTACCGGTCCACCATAATAATAATTTGACAAGTGGAGGACTAGAACGCTATTTATTTTCAACAGAATAACTGTCGTTTGGTTGATTAAGGAAATAATATTTTAGTCACGTGACGGCTAGGGTAGCCTTGCCCGCCAACAGGTTTATGTGTGTCGTATGTTCGCCATCACTAATGTGCAATGTAATTTTAACTAACTTAACAATAACTTGTTTGTGTTCAAAGAAAGAATTACTCAATATTTTCTATTAAAACATCTGAATCAATATTATGGATAAACAGGTCAAGAAAATATTTTGAAATGAAGTAAAAGAAAACAAAGAAGTATTTTTATCCATGAGCACTAACTGCAAATTACGTTCACAAAACTTGTAAAAAATTTTGGAATAATAATTCGTTTAAATACACACATACACACACACACACACACACACACACGCACACACGAACACACGCACAAACACACACACACACACACATACACACACATATATATATATATATATATAAATATCATTTACTGATACTGTTTTTACATCTAAAATAAGAATGTTAACTGTTTATGTTTTGATGTAACAATCATTTACTGATATTGTTTTTACGTCTAAGATAAGAATGTTAACTGCTTTTGTTTTGATATAAGTTGTTAACAAAATTAGGGGTAGGACTGCAGTCAGGCTTATACAAAATTCAATGGAAAAGACGTAAACAAGGTAAGAGTTAGCCTGACAGGACGTAACAAAACAGCGAACGTTTCGGCAAAGAGCCTTTATCAACGAACATACAAGACACGAACAAAACGAAAATAAAAATAAAAATTAAAAAATTAAAAATGAAGGAACTTAGCTGCGGAGAAATCCAAAGTATCCAAATAGAAGTGAAACAGAGAGATATTTTTTAAAAATAGGATAACGTCCTAATTATGTATAATTGTTTTAATTTTTATGTATTTAAACATCAGGCGGGAAACAATATTATTACAAGGAAATAACCTATTTCAGTAATAAAGTCTTACAAAAACTTTAAGAAATAAAAGATAACTTATATCTGTTCCTCCTTTTGAAAGTTTTCTTTGAACCAATCTGCAGCACTTCTTTTAATGACCGTCTTTTTGTCACGTTCACTAGTGCAGCTGAATACACGCACAACACTTTCAGTAAATTTGATTGGCCCCAATATCTTGCTGACCTAGGAAAGTATGTCAAAGCCTCTAATGACTTACCAACACTTACTGTACCTTTTGACTAAAGAAAACAAAACGTATGAACTAAGACCAAATAGAAAAATAAAATTGTAAATCCTCATTGTACCACTGACCTCGTCTTTAGCCAGTCTTCTCGCTTCTGTAATGTTGTCTTTAGAATACACGTTCAACATCTCTACGGGATCTTTATCTTTCATACCAAAGTCGAGACGAGCGATCTGATATCAAAATTTCTTGATAAGAATAGTTATAGGTCGTATTTTAAAACTAAAATCAGGTGATTTAATAGATATAGATTCTATAAGAAATATCTATTTAAAATTTCAAGTACAAGCCCCCAAACAGGTTTGAGAAGTTTAATGATAAAATACATTAATTATTGTAAAAAAAATAGTATGTTTTTAACGTATAGATAAGACAACCAAATCTTAAAAATGTACATAAAATTGTGTCCACAAACAATCATTTTCGTTTGGGAATCCAACGTCTGTAGCGCTCATCAAAATTTAAAGTTAGAACTTCACTTAAATTATTTTAATTATATTCTTTATTAGCTTAAAATTAAGATTTTACCACAAAATAAATTTAAAAAAAAAAAAAGCTTTTTTATCAAATTAATAAAATTACTGATGTAAGAAAGCTCAATACGTGTCAGGAAACAGAAGAATTCAGCAATTCAATATAATTTTTAATTAGAAAATATTTGAAGGTATAGTTTTGATAAAAATCCACCCAAGTCTTACTGACATTGACAAAGATATCATCTTCGGTGATCTTGACTCTGTAGTCAGCCTGCAAGAGTTGAGCTCTCTGTATGATCTCAGTTTTAATTTCTCTTGGCTCTATCTGAAATGTCGGTATTTTAAATTAACTTGGTTTTTATGTATTTTTCTCTTTATATATGTCGCAGCTTCACAAAATCTTTACAATTCATTACGTTTTCTGGACTTTGTGCTTTCATTCTTTTAAAACTCATGTTCTTTTTGAGAGTCTAATTATTATCAATGCTGGACAGAATGCCTTTTGATTAAAATGTCTTCCTCGTTTAAATTCTTTTTTCGGATCGCAGCAAGCTCAATGGTTGTAGAAAAACTTTTTAAAAAACTGTATATCCAACAGTCTGTTTAGAATTTAAAAGACATTTTCTCTTTTACCATATAATATTCTTTAACATTATTTCTTTTTTTTAAATAAAGTGTCCGCTTTTCAAATAACAAAAATAATATTTCACGACATTCTGAAAGTGCATCACGTACATCAGCAATAGTAAAAATATCACACACGTAAGGGATTACAATTTTAGAGACATAGTTTTCAAGAATAAACGAAAAAAATGACTTTGTGGTGGTAAAATATTCAATTTCGAAAGTAACAATCAAAGATGAAATCAAGAAAAATTAATAGATGTATGTAAGTTATTGTCAATTCATTTTGTTTTGAGGTATTTATGTTTTATCTTCCTTTATTAAGCAGAAGGTTATATCACATTGAACTATATCCTAATTATATTTAATACAAATTATACATTAACTAACAGCTTACACTATGTGAGTCTCGGGGCTCCACGGGTACACTTTCAAACACTGTCACATAGATTTCCCTCCTAAATATTCTCTGAATGAATTTCTTAGCAGATTCCATTTCCTCGTTATTTTTGTTCGAGCAGAGAATCTTGAAGAGGACATTATCAGTTAGTTGATTGTAGGCTTCCATATCCTCATGGCACTCACTTATTTTGTAAAGTCGTCTCAAATGAATAGAGTAAACAATGTAAAATTATTAATTAGAGGTTTATTTTTGTGGAACAAAAAGTGATTACACGTTTAAAGACATCTCTTCTATCTGGCTTTCAATGTGTCACCAATATAATCAAATAAAAATAAAGTCAACTTTAAACAAACTGTTGTAATTTGGTTTGCATGAGACTTCTCTAAGTGGAAACTTAAAGGTGGCCGAAAAAAAATTGAATTAAGGAGTTTTCAACAGTGATAAATTGGCTTTATAGGCACATATTAATCAAGAACATTGTTGATATTGTTAGGTG
>MUZC01001648.1:0-10189 GCA_002072015.1 Radix auricularia
ACTATAAAATGTACTGATATTATTAATTATTATTAGAGTATAAACTGAAAATTTATTTAGCGGATTAGGAGCCGGGCTCTTGGGGCTTTACATGGAGATAATAACATACATATACTACACTTATATTAAGTTTTATTTTGAATATTGAAATTTAGAATGCACCTTCTACAACTTTTAGTGTTATTATTTTTTTAAAATTTGTTTATCTAACTGTAATTCTTTGGTTGTCCTAGCAAATTTATTATTTTGTACAGTTTTTAATATATTTTTTTGAAGTCCCAAGTAAATACTTCTTGATAATAAATAAAATGTGGTCAAATATATGACATATTTTGGTTTTACAATTAAAAATAATTAATTTAACATAAAATATTTATTTTTGTCTTTTCCAGCTTTCCTAAATGGCTTTGGAGTTTTCAAAGAGTCAACTATGAAATTTGGCATTGGTTTACAAAGGGTTTGAAATTATTAAACTGAGAGGAGACAAAAAAAGTGATGTGATCACTTAGAGATGTAGACAGGATCACACCAGGTCCAGTAATTGCACATTGCAAGGCTTTTATTAAAACAAATAAAAATGATGTTATAATAGAGCCAACGTCACACACCCTTGATTCTTGGCCACTAAAAGCCAAAGCTAATATTGCGGTAAGCCAAATAAAGGCTGAAATTAAGGGTGATGGATTTATGTCAAAAATGTTATAGGAAATGTGCTGATAAATGTTAGCAATGATGTCCTCCAGCACTATCCTAAACAGTCATCCCTAGCGAGAACTTTGATGCTACACAGAAAAGAATCACATTTTCCTTTACAAACTACCACAAACTTTTACATTCCAGAGAAATATATTCATTTAATACTTTATGACTCTGGAAAAAATGTTTCACAGATAATTCTAGCCATAGGAAATATTGATTAATTGCTGTAATTAGATAATAATAAAATCTATGGTGATGGAACATTCGATAAGGCACAAACACTGTTATCAACTATACACATGGCATGCAAAAGCTAGTAATTCTTACCCTCCATGCATATATTTTCTTTTGAAAAAAAAGTGCCTAATTTTAAAACAAATTTTACCAAACTTAACCCCTGAAAAGGTTTTGTTAGATTTTGAAAAAGGATTGTATTTCTGCATTTCATACAAATTTCCCTAATGCAGAGGTTAAGGGTTGTGTTGGCCTTAAATCTGATATTGATATCAAACTTAAATTAAAGCTTAAATATTTCACAGTCTTTGTACCAATAAACAATTTGAGACAAATGTTTAATAACCTTGCTGCTAAATGCCCAGATGATGAAAGATATACTGAAGTTTCAACCTATTTCTTTTCCGCTTACATTGATGGTACAGAGATTCTTTTCCACTTAAACTATAGAACCATTATGATGATGCTTTAGAAAGTTCTCAGAAAACTACTAATTGCTGCACAGGGTTTCATAATGGCTTAAACACACTATTTCATTGCAGTCATCCAAGTATGAGTTTAAACGATGGTGTTGAAAAGGATAAATCTTTTCATAGGCTTACTTTAGCAAAAGCACTTATGGAAAAAAAAAGAGTAAATATGCACAGTTAGATGAGCAGGTGACAATAGCAGGCTTATGAAAATAATCTTACACAGAATGGCTAATCTGCAGTAAATGAAAATTCGTTTTCAGAAAAATCTTCTTTTTATGTTAGATTAAGTTGTTTATTTTAAGTTTTGAATTTTCATACTTCTTAAATGTTTTATATTTACTGGTTATTACTCTTTAGTGTTGTGGTTTAGAAAATAAATGGAAGTAAAAGTAATGTATTTTTGTTATCAAATTTTTACAATTTGAAATTGTTAAAATTCTAATAGCTTTTCTGTAACTGTAAGTACAGTGAGCCTAAAATCCATTTTTTAACTAGTTAAGTTAAAGAATAATTTTCTTTAGGTGTGGGAGTAAGAAATTTTAAATAATGACATTGCCTTTAATGCAAATGAAGAGCTCAAAGGAAAAAAAAACTTTTATATCACATTTATGCAGTTTTTAAATTTTATAATTAAGATTTCTAATAAAAAAAATTAATAGATTTTAATTTTGAATAGGGTCATATGCATACATATTTTCATAAAACCTCATTCAGAGCATACGATTTTTATCCTTTATCAGATACAGGGGATAACCAAAAAAAAATTCAAAAATGTCTCATAGCCGTTTCTTCCTTTGTCGTCTTCAAATGCAAACAAAATTAAGGATGCAGAACATATTTTCAAGCTTCTGAATTGTATGGACTTTTAATATTTAATATATTTTCATTGTGTTGTATTTTCATGATTTTAACAAAAATGAATAATAATAGGCCTACTAGGAAGAACATATTATTACATTTACATACAAAATATCAAATATTGGAAATGGTATAATTATAATCCAATTTTTTACTGTATTAGTATTAAAGCTTTCCTAATGGCAAAAACAGACATTTTATTTGAAAATAAACATACCAGTTTTCTATTTAACATTTTTGAGTTCAGAGTTCAGACTGTTATTTTTTTAATTCAGAATGTTGTGATTTCTTACCAGGAGTAGCTCTGTTTCTGTCTAAAAATAAATGGAATGTGAAGTGTCTTTTTCTTTCTTCTAATTTTAAGCTTTAAATAGACACTTATTAACTTTGACTTTTGACACACAGCATGAGGGCATCAGAAATCGCTCTCTGTTTATGTTTCCAAAATTATTAAAACTGAAAGTTTCATCAGTTGAAAACCCATAATGAACTATTCTCTAAAATGTTCAGTTTGTGATTAATTTTATTCTAAAAAATACTAGAATCATCACATTGTTATTTTTAATAAAACATAGTGTTAACGACTATATAAAATATAATTTTAAAACCTTTTACCAGATATCTTTGCACCTTTTTCTTATAAATTACATACAATTATTTCCAGAACTAACATTTACTCTAACAAGAATTAAATTTCTTGCAGAATAATACTATTTTATACTGATTTGTCTTCTTCAGTTATATGACTTTATTCTTTAATTTTTATTCTGAACAAAAAACTTTTAAAACATTATTTTAAAAAAACTTGCAGCATTTTAATTAAATTTACAATAAATTTGATTTAATTTACTTAAATCACAAATTATTGTTTAGTAGGCTAGTCTACTATTTTACTAGGGTATATTCCTTTATAAATATTGAAAACAACCCATTACTAGCCATTACAATTTACATACATAAAATAAATAATTCAATAAAACAACTCAATTTTTTATCCAGATTAGGGTCATCAAGACATTATATACAAGTTTAGATAAATACAACAATGTAGTATCGATAGCGACATATTCCAATTTAGTTACTCTAATTTTATAACATGGTTGGCTTTACTTTAGTAGGAGCTGGGAGTTTAGATAGTTAATTAGTATATTTTTATTTTATTAACAGTGATGATAAACAAAGAATAATATTTCCTGGTTCATTTTTGTTTCTCTCTAAAGCATTATCTGAATTAAGTGGCTGCACTTGAATAATTTTGTTTTTGTTAAACCAGGTCTACTAAAAAATTAATGCTTAACACGTCTCTACCACTATGCAAAATATTTTTAATGTGATTTTTAACAGAAAAAAAATAATACGAAAATATTTCATTTAAATTAAATTTATATACATCATATAACTAACCTATCACTGTTACTGGGCTAACAAAATAGAATAATACTAATATTTATTTGGTCCATAGTCTATTAAGTTAACTAAGTAAGTCTAATAATACTAATACTATACTATATAACTATATAAATCTTTCGAAGCATCCGTATGGGTTCAGTTCTATATATAAAGTAAAGTAAAAAACAACAACAACAAAAAACTACATATATAGAAACATTAAGTGACAAAATATTAACAATGAATCAACATTTTATTTTGTGTGACTGTATAAGTATAACAATGAACAATTTATTTTATTTTTTAACGTCATAGTCATAGTCATGAGTCATAGTCATGAGTCATACTAACTAATACTAGTACTAGTCATAGTATAGTATAGTATAGTACTAATATTAAGTTTAAGTGTTCGGAGTTCAGAAGGATTATTTAAATGAATGAAATTAAATTTCAAATTAAAAATTATATCCTAAAACGTTTTACTTTGATTTGTAATTTCAAAGTGTGGAAGGAAAAATAAGAAAGCTAATTCAACTAAATTTAAGACAATTAAATAAGTTATTTAAGCTCAAATTATTAATTTAACTTATTATTATATTATCATTTAGTTTCGCAATTTAATTGCAGAGGACAACGCAGTTTTCGATTAGGAATGTTGCTACTAGTACTAATACTATTATAGTAAAAGTACTAAACAAAACGTTTCAAATTATTACTTCTTCAAAACATTTTCTATTATTTTTGTGTTCACTTGTCCGTATGTTCAGTTGTCTGTTGGTTCAGTTGTCCTGTGTTCACTCGTCTTTGTCGACTTTGTGTTCACTTGTCTGTGTGTTCACTTGTCTGTGTGTTCACCTGTCGAATGTTCAGTTGTCTTGTGTTCACTTGTCGTGTGTTCACTTGTCGAGTGTTCAGTTGTCTGGGAACCGAGAATCTTTGTGGGTGAATGTTTCTTGACTGAGTGAACACGGGTTCACGGGAATGATTTTTTTGTGAACTCTGATCACGTGGGTGTGTGATGAGAGGGAGGAGAGAGTTCATTCAAAGGTCAGTCGAGATCAGTTGGGGATATAAAACAAGGGGTGAAGTGAAGATAGAAATAGAGTAAGAGATGAGTTAGAATTGAACAGAGTTAGAGAGTCGAGGGACAGACTCTAGCGTTGTGCTCTGTTCGGTAAAGTGACTTGAGGGCCTCACCTAATGTGGAATTTATGTGTACGGAGTTGAGGGGTCTGACGCTGTACTGAGTTGTGTACATATATTACGAGTGGTATGCTCGAAAGGAATAAACATTTCATTGTTTAGCTAGACTTCTGTCAGTTAATGTAAGCGAGTTGACGGCGGAGAACAAGGCAAAATACCCTAGGCAACGAGACCTGACATTCAACATTAAAACAAGGTCTTTGCTCTTGATATATTATGTTTTAAAACGACATAGTTATTAGTGTACATAATGTGTTAAAGATAAGCATCCACTTGAGTCTCGGGCCAAAAATAAAAATAATTATTGTATTTAATAAATAACTATAAAAGTATGGGACAATAGAGGTTAATATTTACAAAAATGCTAACAAATTAATTACTTTTTAATGCATGTATTTCTCTTTGCTGAGTTTCTCGCCACAACACTAAGCTAAGTGTTAATATTATTTTATTACACCTCATTAGTTTTGATGTGTTTGCAGAGTAGAATATGGCTTTAGGCTGACAAATTGTTTATTTTTAAAAATCTTTTATGTAACACTTGTTAATAAATACTAATAAAACACTAATATAAATATCAATATAAATGTAAATATTTTTTTTAAAAAGCTACTTTTATACGGCAATGGCTATTGAGACGCTAAGCCTAGTAATTATACTACTAGTAACGTAAACCGCACAGATTGCAAACGGCGTCCGTGACTGACTGAGTCAAGACTGATATGCAAAAATGTTTGATATTTTAATGCAAACGAAATTCTGAACTTTTAAATTCAGACCAAACGTTCATACATTGCTAAGATATATCCGTGTGATTTATATTTCCAATTCTTGAAATTAGTAGATGTTTCTCTTTCGCCCACCTGTGTCTCAGCCGTTATATTATACAAAACGGGATTGCGATTTCCCCGATTATATCTTTATATTTTATACGTTTTTGGCCGTCCATGAATGACGTCATGCTATTTTTACCCCCTTTCCCCATTGTCACAAAACTTAGCTCACAATCAATATGACGTCACAAAGCTCTGATTGCCCCCCCCCTATATAAAAAATACCACGTTTCAATTAACATTTTTGTCATAGAAATATGTATTTAGTGTAAGTCTTTGCTCTAAGCCTAGTATCGTAAACTAAATAAATTATGAGCAATCAAGTTGAACTTTTATTTCAAGTAGCACATTTTGATTTTTTACAATCCGCCCACCCCCTTGTCTTACATTCTCACTAATTCGTTACCCGTGCCCTTCTCCATCCCCACCCACAGGCGCGTGACGTCATGTACGGACGGCCCCTTCACGCATTGTTGAAGACAATAAAATTAGAATTTCCAGTACTTCTTTTTTTTCTGCAATAAATTCGACACAAAGAACACACTGTTACTGTTAAATTTAAATATGTATTTACTGTAAGGCAATCGAACATTTTTGTAGAAGTTTTATTTAAAGTTGCGCATTTACACTTGACATCATATTTAACACCCTCTCACACACCGTCACAAATGCATGACCCCCTCCCTAACCCAACTTGGCGCGTGATGTCAGTCAAGGACTACTTAATTTTCATTGGCTCGTTTTGTTTGCGTCTCAATAGCCTGTGGGCTCTTAAGACGCTAGCGTCTCAATAGCCACTGCCCTAATATACATAAAATACAATCCATAAACTAATGTTTAACTATTTTAACATTAATTGAACTATTATTAATTTTAAAAAATACCACATTCTACATAAAAAAGTATATAAAAACTACTAGGAGAAAGAAAATATTTCAAAACAATAATTAAAAAAAAAAAACTGCATTCAAGAACTCTCGGATCAAGATATTGGCATATTAAACAACAGCAAAAATTACAAATATTCTAGAAACCTTAAAGACTCATTTACCTCAGGAGTGATTTTAACATAAAAAATTAAAACTAAGCAGCAAATGTTATATTTTAAAATAAAATTGTGAGCAGGGCCACAGAAAATCAGATTGATTATCCAAACAATTCGTAAAAAAAAAGATAGATAATAATTATGAAATATATACAATATTAATTAACTTCTCAAAAGCATTTGATAAGTTTAAAAAAGACTAGTTTACTAAGACTAAGTAATAGTTATACCTTATATTAGTGGATGAAATGAAATATTTTCTAATAAGCAAAGAGAGAGAGAGAAAGAAAGAGAGAGAGAGAGAGAGAGAGAGAGAGAGAGAGAGAGAGAGAGAGAGAGAGAGAGAGAGAGAGAGAAAGAACAGAAATGAGTTCCTAATTGATAATGCCCTTAAAAAGCATCTAGATCTAGAAACATCTCATGACATTTTCCTGCACAAGAGTGGTAAGGAGAGAAGAGGAACAAAATTAATAGTAACTTAGGTAGAAAAAATATAAATAATTTTCAGTAGAAAGGACTTGAGTTGTTTACTTATTGACTTATTTATAATTGTTTCAAAAAGCAATGGAAGATGTGTTGATACATTTCTTGTTCAGGAAGCCTCTCATAAATTTTGTCCTGCACGGATGTGATAAGCATTTACACTTAGACTACGCAATGAGAAAGATCTTAAACGACTTCAAGTCCAACTCTATACATTTGTTTAAAGTAGTTTTACTGACGTTCATCAATTACGAAGCTCTAAGATGCTTCATACTTCGCCATCTCTCACATTTTCCGTTGAGAAACTTTTAAAGTCGGATTAAGATGATATCTACAAGGTCGGATTTAAAATTTGAATCGAATCTTTTCAAAAGTAACAAGTAGCGCCCTTATGTAATTACAATCCAAGAAATTTTTTAATTAAAAAATTTATTTCTTAAAAAAGTTCTATGGCTTTCATATTGTAATAAGTAAACATTTTAAAACACCAATAACAACACTGCGTATGTAACTCAGTATTCAAATAGTATTTACTTAAATCACTGAGTGTAATTAAGACATTAAAAAAAACTTGTTAGTTTAGAGAATTTTTTAATTCATATAGAAACAACTAAGCTATTACTGTCTTAATACTCAACAAGGTCTGACAATCTTGTTTATAATTTAAAAAACCGTAAAAAAAACAAGTTTTTCACTATAAATCCTTTATATACGAGACATAACTAGATTCTTTAAGGATGTTCATTATAAGACGCAGGGCAAAACAATCCGAAAATACAAAATTCTAGTTATTTCTCGAAAAACGTGTTTAGTATAATGCGTGAATATATTTTTAAAATGTAATGTCAATATAATGCACACCTTATTGCGCAACATGAAAGGTTGTTGAACATATTACACACCACAACACTCTATCTCAAAAAATAACATGATACATAGAGATAAATAAAATAATTTTAAAATTCATTAATTCAATAATAATTACTGTCAATTCAATCAATATGAAATTTCGAAACATCATTTTATCATTGGCATTAGTCTGCCTGCATAATTTCAATTCGTTAGCTTACGAGAAAGTGGGTTAAAAATTGATCCAAAGTTTTTTCGGCACTGATGATTGGGGCCGTCCATAAATTAAGTCACGCACCTAGGGGGTTGGGGGGTCTCTCTTTTGTGACGATGCGTGACATGGGGGAGGGAGGGGGTTGAAGAAATGGAAACTTTAAATAAAATTTCCACTGAAATATTTGGACAATTAAAATTTATTTAATGACTTTTTTTATCCAGTGCTATTCAAAGTGCCGGTCGATAGGCCATCAGACATGAAAATTAAATATAATTATTATTCTTAAGTTTGAGAACCCAAAAGAGAACATACGAAATTGTTACACTGCGTCGTTTGATGTTGACATCAAAGCGTTTGTGATGAAACCGAAATTTCGTTTGGTTCAATCGCGGCAGGAGTCTGCAAACTTTTTTTTGTCGGTTATTCCCCCGCTCCCCCTTTACGAAACTGCAACTGATGAGTTTTACAAACAGGACAAGTGTCTATAAAAGATCTGAATAGTATTATATGTAGATATTTTAAGTCAAAACGACACGGAATATCCATTTGGGGGTTGGGTGGGGATGAGGGGAATCTACTTGATAATTTTTAAGTTTTATATAATTTTTCGATTGGTTTTTGGTCAAACGCCTAGGACCATTCTAAATGTAATGATAAACGTGTCCATTTAAAATTATTCCAAAGTATTTATTAACTTTATTGAATGCATCAAATTCTTGACATCGCAATTCTAGAGGAGCACAAAACAACCTTCTTCTGAACTCAGTTTTTAAGGCATTAGTTTTAAATATGACAGATGGGATACTCGATACAGTCAGATTAGGATTATTGTCACTCGTTTCAATATAAATGAAAGTAGGTTGGATTTAGGTGTCTTCGTATAGAATGTAAATAAGAAATCTACATAGATGACAAATTTAACAAATGCATTTTCCTGAAGGAACCGGTTCAATAGTGGGCATATGTTCCAAGCGGACCCGTACACATGACGTATTTGAATCTATCTAGTGGAGTGGAGTGGACGTTATATGTACCAAATGAATCTGCTTACCCCAAAGAATACGCTTTTGACCCCAGATGAGGTAAATTAACCCTGTTCGCCGACCTCTTTCTTACGGGATGCCCGTCAGTCAATTGAGGGACTTTTTAAAAAAAGCATTTTAAAAATATTATTTTTTAAATAAGAATTGAAAAAAACAACTTGTAATCTTCTAAGTAAAAAAATATAATAATATTTGATATTTTAATAATGTCATAGTATTTTTTCAGTCCTCAACTTGCAAGAATTACTGTATTTTGCGACGCATAAGATGACACCCTACTTTCCTGCACAAATTTGAGGTTCATACAGTATTGGCCATTTTCCTCTTCCAGCGCATACCTAATAATTTGATAGAAAACATGATATGTGATATCAATGTGATAATTTTAGATCAAATACATTTGAAAACTGTCATTAGAAGATCGAAATTAATTTGAGGAATTGTCTTGTATCTAAATATTCTAGGTCTATCAACAATGCAATGATCCTTGTAATATCAATAGTCACATTAGCGAGCTTAATCGCGAAGGTTAATCACATCAAATGGTTTTTTGACATTTCCGCTGAATTGTTCGTTAGCTGTCTTGCTATACCCTGGCAACTAAATATATACTTTTTAAAAAAAAATGTAATATATAAAATAAGCCGAATTCATACTTAATCTTATAGGGCTTCAAGATGTGTAGGGGCTCATTTTGCTATCAAATCAGTACAGAGAAAATCATGTCAAAACGGGAAAAGAATGCCATGGTACCTGGTGAAATGGAAAAATTCTTGCCGGTCGTCTGATACGAAAAAGTTTGAGAATCACTGGCTTACAGTTTATTTAATGTCTGTTACATAGACCGACACTCAATAAATATT
>MUZC01001648.1:17544-34998 GCA_002072015.1 Radix auricularia
GGGGGGGGGGGGTTAAAAGGGGCGAGGGAGGGGGGAATAATCGACGAAAAAAGTTCGCAGACTCTTGCCGTGATTGAACCAACGAAGCTGCGGTTACATCACAAATGCTTTGATGTCAACATCAAGCCACACAGGGTAACAATTTTATATGTTCTCTTGTGGGTTCTCAAACTTGAGGATTTTAATTACATTTAATTTTCATGTCTTGATAACTTACGCCAACCGGCGTCTGATGGCCTATCGACTGGCACTTTGAGAAGCACTGATTTTAAAAAAGTCATTAAAATAAATTGTACGTGACCAAATATTTAAGCTGAAGTTTTATTTAAAGTTACCCTTCTGATGTGATGTCACTTTTCTTCAAAACCCCTCCCCCCTCTTTTCAAAATTTCTACTGATAACTTTTCAATTATTTTAATTATTGTTCATATTTCAGGCACTTATTTGACTGAGCTTAAGAATTTCAAATCGGATATTGTGGGGTCATGTGTTGCCTACATCTCACCATCTAAAAAATTAGATAACATCTTTTGCAGTTACGAGCATCCGCCGATATGCATGTTTTGTAAGTAGAGTTTATTAGAGCAGGATAAATTTTTGATACAGTTGTGGAATCATACAAACATAATGAATACACTAGACACAGCAGTCAGACAAGGATTTTATAACTTTCAAAGCTTCCAGGAGAACTGTTTGAGTTGTATACACATTAATGACTTACGAAATGGCAATTAAAAACACACACACACACACACACAGCTTATATACACGAGGACACAAAAAGTTCTTGACTTTAGCGAGTTGTTTAGATCCTTTTGATTGTGCCAATTGAAGGTATTTATCCTTCCCAATTCGATATATACATGTTAGACCTGGATTTAACTAGAAATGACTTTTTACTAATTCTGAATAAAGACAACCTGAGCTATTTTTTATTTAATTATTTTAAAAAATGCATGAAAGCTAATGCTGAAACTATTGGTGGAAAGAATATGAGGAATTTGTGCTCGTAAGTCAATTTTTTTATTTTTAACTTTTTTATAACTATTGTTGCTGACAAGTCATTTCATAATTGCTGTGACAGATAAGTATCATCTAAGCTATATACTATAATTTTACAATTACAATGGAAAAAATAAACAGATTATTCGTTTTAATTGGAAAATTAAAATTAAATTATCACACATTATTCACACGAAAAGTTATTGAAAATTTGACAGCAACCATTGGAGATGTCATTGACAATGACACCTCTCAGTGTTTACATGTGTGTGCGACTGTCCAAGGTTCAGATGATAAAACTACAACAACCGTGACCACAACAACAGTTACAACAAAATCCAGCATTGATGCAGACAACACAACATCTCCAACGACAACTATTCCAACAGAGGGAGACATCACTAGTAAGACTTGTAACTGCACGGAATGTGACGTCACAAGTAAGACTTGTAACTGCACGGAATGTGACGTCACAAGTAAGACTTGTAACTGCACTGAATGCCCTTGTGATTGTCAGCATGAAGCCCAAACCAAAGCCCCGTTGGTTAGACAAAGGGAATTTCTTCCCAGTAAAACTTAAAAGTGTTTATAAAACTCATTTTGTCGTTTCATCTGAACTGAAAATCAATAGTATAAAGCCCGTATATATGAGACAGATATAAAAGTATTGATAACATTCAAAATGATATGCACTGCGCGGCAACCAAACATTTACAGACTGAACGTGATTAAACTCTCTTTGGGTAAAAAGGGGACGGTGCGGGTGGGGGGTGTGCGACCACCGATGGTTAAACTGAGCTCCAGCAAAAACGTGGATCGTGGTTGTGAACAACAGTCGGCTACCATACATTTATATAGAGATAAACTAAAAGTGCTTTAATTTAATTACGATTGATCTGAAATTTCGACACAATGCATTGTTAGGTAATACGTGTCTATGTGTAAAATTTCAGATCAATTGCATCACGGGAAATAGGTCATTTTTTACTTTTGTTTTTCCGCACGCCCAACGTACGGACAAACCAAGAGACGAAGGTTCAGTTAATATAAAGGCTTTAATAATAAGATAACTCTGGAGCTTGAAGGTGCTTTGATATGTCGATAAAATTAAATCAGGTTTTGGTGCTAGACACATGGCCGACTTTTACATTATTTGTTAACATTTATAACGTCACGAAGTATTGACCTGGTTAAAGAAGAGCATTTGATCTCATATGAAAACTAATATCTTAATTATTACGGTATATTTTATTTTAATTCCTTCTTTTTGTTTTGTTTTTAAATAAAATATTTCAGCTCCGTTTTGATTCGATGCATGTTGTTGTATTAATCTGAAACCTGAAGTTTCACATCTATAAGCAAAAATTATACCTTTTGAAAAAACTGTCGGAATCAAAACAGGAGTTAAATGTCACAGCAAAATTACGTGACCGCTTGTACGTTGCGAATTTTTACAAATCAAATGACAAAAGTTAATAAACAACTGCATGATTCGTAGTTCAACAGATATTCATAATTCAACTAAATTTTATGAACAAATATATTGTTTATTTTCACTGAGAAATAATATGAAAAATAGATATCATCAATAAATGCCTACAAAAACATTTTATATGAAACACAACTATTTGATCTAATAAGCGATGTGTCAGAAGGCTTAGTTAATAATCATCAAATAAAAAAATACTGAACTTCTAAAATGCATATGATAAATATAACCACTTAAGTTAAATTTTAAAGATAGAATAATATGATAACCTAAATAGATAGGAATCGCAGGTCCTATTGTTCATTGGATCCAAATTATATTTTTTAGTAGAGACAGGACTTGATCATTATTGGATCTAAATCAGTACGGTTAATTCCTGAGTTTAACAATGAACTTCCTATGTCCCCTAGATTTCCGAATTTGGTTAAATGATTTACTCAACAGCATCTCAAGCAGGAGCAAAGTTAAATTCTTTGCTGATGATTGCATAATCTATAGATAAATTAAATGAGAAGAAAATACTGAAATCTTACAAAAACAATAACACGAAATAATGAAAATTTTGTCTGAACCGATACTCGGTTCGGCTACTCGGTATCGGCAAATTTGGGTATACTCAGAAATACTCGGCAATTGGTCCCGTAAGTGATGCCAAAGCCGAGTATTTCGTAATACCGAGTGAAGCAGCATTCGCATAAAAGTTAGATGAATTGAAATAAATGTGGAAAAACAATGTCCCAAGGCTGTGTTTATGTATTCCAAAATCCTTAAAAGTAGAATCTATTTTGTTTGACAGTTTGTAACAAACGATCAGTTTAAGCAATAAATTTAAAATTCAAAATGTTTTTGCAGTTTCAAAGTTTTTAAGGATTTGTACTATATGCTGCCAATTGAATTAACATCGTTTGCTAACGAAGAAGATGTAGCCGTTTAAAATTTTGCATTAGAAGCGATTAACCGAAATTATGGCAACAGAATACAATGATTTTCTCTCCATTGCTAAGATGTCTTAAGTTGTTGTTTGATTTAAACCGACGTCTGCTCGTATCAGAATCGGTGAGAAAATTAAGATTTTATAGTTATACCCGTCTGTGCATTGCACCGGTCACGGTCGTCACAATATGTCGCAGGGGAGTATAGGGGCATCTTTATTTCCTTAGCCTTAACTAGAGTCAGATAAAAATTCTGATCAGGGACACACCCTTTGCTCTGGGAATAAATCTATGCCTTCAAGGAGATTCAAATTCGTGACAATCCGAATTCTGATACATAATTTCAACATTTTCTTGTATATTCTATCTTTAAATTACTTCCAACTCCAAATATAATGACATACATGTGTAAATATAATTTATCACCGAAAATATCTTTAAAATATGCAATAGCTAAATCCACTTTTAATTCGTCCCATTAAAATTGAATTGAAAGTAGTAGACAAGAAGCATGATTAACATTCTAGAACATCTTAGATTATCGACGTAATTTCAAAGATATGACTTCAAAACATGAATCTCTAGATGTGCTGCGTTCAAATAGCACCAAAAATACCTCAGTAACACAGGTACAATATCAACGACACGAAATCGATCTTAGTGGCAATAGAACATTCACAGTGACACGAGGATAATACTAGGGACACGAGAACAATCCCAGTGAAACGAGGACATCCCCATTGACACGAGGATAATACTAGGGACACGAGAACAATCCTAGTGACACGAGGACAATGCCAGTGACACGAGGACATCCCCAGTGACACGAGGATAATACTAGGGACACGAGAACAATCCTAGTGACACGAGGACAATGCCAGTGACACGAGGACAATCCCAGTGACACGAGGACATCCCCAGTGACACGAGGATAATACTAGCGACACGAGAACGATCCCAGTGACACGAGGACAATCCCAATGAAAAGAGGACAGTCCAGTGACACGAGGACATACCCATTGACACGTGGACAATCCCAGTGACACGATGACGAACACGGTGACACGATGACAATCCCGGTGGCACGAGGATAACCTCAGTGACACGATGACGATCCGAGTAACACGAAGACAGGAGGACAATCTCAGTGACACAAGGACAATTGTAATTATCGTGTGATTCAGATGACGCTCATTCATAACCCAAAAGCACATGTAAAATCTACACTTACACAGCGTGTAAATGTGTTGTACTGTCAACTGCCTCTCACTGACACCTAGCCAACGCAAGGCAAAAATATCTCTCACAATTTAGTAGTCGCATACATTTAATGGAATAACAATCAATAGTAGATGTTTTCTTTACATCCTTATTTTAGTACACCTCGCCTGGAATTAGCAAACGATACCTCACTATCTGGACACAGTAAAGTTACCCTTAAGTCTGGCCTACATTAGCTTACCAAATTGTGTTCAGGTTTCAAGGAAACTTAATTCAATGAAATAATCGAATATTAAAAAAACAAAAAAACATATTTAGCATTAAATTGTTTAAATTTGAGTATTACTAAATTAATTAGAATTTGATTTTCACTGGAAGTCAAAAATTAAAAAGCAAACAAACCAATCAAAATGCCATGAATGAAATGTCCATTTAAATTAAACCTAACTTTTAGGATTGAATAGTTATAAATTAGGAGTAAATTTAGGAGTCGTTTATAAAAGTTTGAAATAACATTTAAATTTATAGAACAACAATATAGTTACCAGTGAGTGAGAAGATTTAGGACGCAATAATCTTCACTATCGAAGCAGTTTCTGTTACAGATAACGTTTTTAGGAAAAAAAAGTGTTATGTTATTAAGAAATACTTTTTTACATTGAAGACTTTTAAAAGTGTTTTTGTACACAGCAGTTCTTAGACTTCTTCATTGATTTCAAGTATCATTCTGAAGTTGAAATGTTGTTAACTCTCATCTCCTTACTCTGGAGTTTTATTTTATCAACAGACAGTTTTACCTGTAACGTAACAAAAGACGGTACAACAGCAGAGTCTTTTTCGATCATCAGTTTTGAAAACAAATGTTACCTATTCGGCAAGAAAAAAGTATCTTATGGCAGTGCTTACAACTTTTGTAGTAGGAACAAAGGAGTTTTGGCAGACGTCGATCAGAAATTTGAAAGTTTGTTAGAGGTACTATGTACAATTTGTAAACATTATTAATTTCCATGACATATACATGACAAAACATTCTGTTTTTATAAATTTCTAAAACATATTTCCTTAAAAAATGTATGCTTAGTTCCTGTATTTTCATTAATGTTTGTGTGTCTGTCTGTGTAAATATATAACTACATGTATATATAACTATATATATATATATGTATATATAATAAACATAAACATCAACACTTGCGTCCTATGTTATGGCCCGATTAAGTGAGATATTTTCCAAATACAATGCAGGATTTTTTAAATAAATGATCTCCCCCCATCAAAAATAAATAAATAAATAAAAATAACGAATTTCTCATTATCACGGTGATTGAGGAAAGCATGTAGAATTGCAGATTCTTAAATTTAAGGAAATAATCTATAAAATCTAAAACTCCATGAAATGTGTTCTTGTTTAATTTCACAGAAAAATTTGAACGAATCAACTACACTTGAACCTAGTTACTGGATTGGTTTATTTTTGACTTCCATATGGGACAGCTATATCTGGGCTAGTGGTAAGATTAAATGATTAAATTAATGAAATGCAATGCGTAAAAAAAATCATTATAATATAATTTATCTCTTTTCAGTAAATTCTAATGATAATATCAGTCGAATTTACTGAAAAGAGCTAAATTAGATAAAGAAGAACACAGATTATTGATAGTATTAATGATTTTTTTAGACGTGTGCAAGCTAAGAACATTTTAAATAAAACATTTAACTTTTTTTTTTTCAAATTTTATTCTTATAGTTTTAATTATTCTCATTTTTGTAAATATTTCAGGCACTTATTTGACTAAGCCTAAGAATTTCAAATCGGTTATATATGGGTCGTGTGTTGCCTACTTCTCATCATCTAAAGAATTTAAAAATACCATTTGCGGTAAACAGCGTCCGCCAATATGCATGTTTAGTAAGTAGAATTTATTAAAGCTAGAAAAATTTGTGATACAGTTTTGAAATCACACCAAAATTATGAATACTCTGAGAGAAGCATTTAGCCTAGGATTTTGAAAAATTTCAAAGCTTCTCGGAAAAATGAGTGAGTTGTATTAATGACTTACTCAATAGCAATTAAAAAGTACATAGTCACACCACAACTTATACAAAAACACTCAAAAAGATCTTGATTTTAGCTACTTGGTTAATGTTGTTTGGAATTTTAGGATTACTATGTCATCTGAAAAGTTTTTAAGCTTCCCAGTCTCATAAATACATTTTCGATTACAGGTCAACGGAGATTACTATCAAATATAATCCCTTTTTTAGTCCATAGCGGACTCTAGGGCAAGTGAAGTAGCGTTCACAAGTATATTAGGCCACCATAACGAGCAATGGATTGTGTGACTAGCACAATGCCCCGGAGGCCTTGCCAGTACCGAGGCTTGAACTCGTGACTGCGGTCCATGGCACGTTTCGGCAGTGAAGAGCGCTACCACTTAGAACACCGCGGCCAACTATAAATTAGTTTATATATTTTATTATGAATCATTTTTAAACCATACATGAAAGTATAAATGACAGCATGTGCAGAAAGATTATTATAACCTATTTTTTCATAATTCATAATTGTTATGTTAACTAGTTTATGACAATTGTTGATAGTAATCCGTTTTCATACACTTGCACGGTCAAAACATTATCTACACTAAACAGTATGTGCGTTAGCATGTTCTGCATATAAATCAGTGCGTTCCGACACCTTTTTTCCCCCCCACATAACTTATCTTAAGAACCCCTTGAAATGCTTTTGCAGAGAGCGTTCCTGTACCATTTTCCCATGAGTTTCGCTACCATTTTTAAAAAAGGGAAAAAGATCTAATGTAACCATTTTTATGTTATCACATTTACAAAGGAAAAAAAAAACATTAAAACGTTAGAATGGTAAAATTAAAGGGAAAGTATCTAGTTTATTACAAATGAATCAATTTTACAACAGCCAAAGTCGGAGATAAAAATCACAATGACATCTCTCAGTGTTTACATGTTTGTGAGACTGTTCAAAGCACATATGTTCAAACCACAACCGGCTCAAACAACTTCAGCGTTGATGCAGACAACAGAATTACACATTCACTGCCAACAACATCATCAGAAGGAGACATCATAAGTAAGTCTTGTACTGTCTTTCAATAGTGACATGTATCGCGAGATTGCCTTAGCAATTAATTCTTAATACATAAAATAATGTTAAAGTTTTCTATAAATTTGATATTCAAATGATATCTAATATGCTAAATCTCTGTCATCTTATGGGGACATAAAAAGACAAACTTTGATTTTTATTTTTAAACAGTGAACAAGGAATGATTCAAGTTTAATTTCTTCGTTTTTATCATTCAAAATTATGGCTTTTTAAAAACTCCTCTGGCATTGTTAAACGAAAAATAATATTTTAATTTATGGTGACCTTAAAATCGGTAATGGATCACATCTAGAGACCGACCGAAAATTATTTTGTTTGCGTCCGATACCGAAATAAGACAAGAGTTTAAAATTGCGTGCTGGTGGGCTTTTGGCTAACGAAGAACAACATATTTGTAATATGTAAGTATATGATTGACATAAGTTAAAAGGTAAGGGAAATCATTGTGTTGCAATGTAATAATGTTGTCTAAACTGAAGGTATTTAATTTAATGATATAGTTTCGTTTGTTTACTAAAGAATTTCTTATAAAATTGTTATCGCATAATGAATGAAATGTAATATAAAACCAATTTTTCTACCTTTATTGTGAAAACGCGATGTAAATTTCTCAACTAAGTTTTTAGGCAAAAAAGAACTTATTTTACTTCGATGTTTTTACGAATAAGTATTAATTTACGCTATTGTTTGACGTAATTACCTTATTATTTATTTTAATTTTAGTCTAACAATTTTAGTTTGAATGTTTTTATATAAAAAAGTATTTGGGCGACATCAAACTGTACCATTTGTACATTGTTTTTTATTGTTTAAAGAAATTAGAAATAAATTATTTTGTTAATAATATATAAGCTTCTATGAATAGTATGATGATGTTAACATACAAAGATAATTTACAAATAGTGTCTAATTATATGAATTATAGATTTGTTATATAATGTAATTGCTATTTTATGACATCTTTACAATAATAACGTTTTAAACCTTTGAAAAGTTATAAATATTTTTAATGAAGGTAAGTTTTTGAAAAGTCTATACACTATTTCATATTTTGTTTTAGCACAGCTACGGTATACTAAAGCAAATGTCATAAACGGGTAAATTAAATATAAATTTTTGTTGTTTATTAAAGGAAAAATTAATTTTATTTTAAATTTATAAGTAAGTCATAAAACTTTTTAAAGTGTGAATTTACCTTTGACTAAACCTAAATCTTTTAGTAAAGAGACTAAATAATTTTTACCAGGATGATGAACGACCTCATTCTGGAACTTACAAAATATTCAAAATCATTACCAACGCAATGTAAGCATGGATAACTATCTAAAATCTCAACAGGATGTGGATAGTTAAACAGGAGAGTACGCTGGAGCTGTAAATTGCTTTGATATGTTGATAAAATTAGATCAGGTTTTGGTGTAAGAAACATGGCCGACGTTTACATTATTTTTTAACATTTATAACGTCACGAATTATTTACTTGGTAACAAAGAGCATTTGATCTTATAAGATAACTATAATCTTAATTATTAGCATATATTCTATTTTAATTTCTTCTTTTGCTTTGTTTATTTTTTTAGAGAACTTTACATATTCATTTTCATTCGATTCCTGAAGTTATATTAATCTTGAACTTGATGTTTCACATCTTTAAGGTAAAAATGATACCTTTCGAAAAAAACTGTCAGAATCAGAAGATCAATGCGACCGAAAAATTATGTGACCATTGACATTTTCTTTTTGATGTGTAAAACTGAGCTTGAACATTACGCATTTATACAAACCAAATGGACAAAATGTGAATAAACCACTGCCCGATTTGTAGTTCAACAGTTATTTATAATTCTACGAAATTTTTATGAACAAATATAGATAAGTATATTTTTCACTGAGAAAAAATACGAAAAATAGATGTCATCAATAATTGCCTACATAAACATATTATAAGAAACACAATTATTTGATCTAATAAACGATGCGTCAGAAGGCTTAGGTAATAATAATCAAATAGATAAAACAATATTGAACTTCTAAAAGGGATATTTTTTAAAGTTAATTTTTTAAAACTGTATAAAGAAAATAACTTTACTAGTTTGGAATCTCAGGTCCCATTGTTCATTGAATACAAATAATAATTTTTGGTAGAGAGAACTTGATAAAAATTGGATATAAATCAGAACGGTTAACTCCTTGTTTAACAATGAACTTCCTATGCCCCCTAGATTTCCTAATTTACAAAAATGATTTACTCAGCAGGACCTCAAGCAGGAACAAAAGTTACTTTCTTTGCTGATTATTGTATGATCTATAGAAAAATTAAATGAGAACAAGATATTGAAATGTTACAAAAAGACTTACATGAATTAATGAAAAGTAAGGCTCCACCGATACTCGGTTCGGCTACTCGGGGTCGGCCAATGTTGGTATACTCAGAATACTCGGCAATCGGCCATGTAATAAAGTGATGCTGATGCCGAGTATTACGTACTACTCGACTAGCAAAGATGCACGCTGAATTGCATCCCTAAAACATTTCGTTTTTATGAATAAACAAAATGTACCACGTGACGACTTTTTGTCATTGGCAACCATTAACCTTTCAACCTCATTTTGACTCAATTACTATTGCTTTGTTCTATGTGTTTAATTCCAAAAATTTTCCGTGTGCAAAAGCCATTTAACTATTGGTTAGAATCTCATTATCAGTCAAAGTTGAAGGTTCAAAAGGAATTCCTAACTTTATCGTACATTTTTATAGAGGACAGTTCGCTTTGTCATGACTAATATGTAGGTCACGATAGATGTTAAATGAGTTATAAAAAAAATATGTTTTAAAAACAAAATGAAAAAATAAATAAAGTTTTATTTATAACATAGATATAAGTCTAAATCCTAAAAATGAAATCATTATTAAAACGAATTAAAAAACGTTTGACGCAAACAATGGCATTGAAGTCACAAAATGTAGGCTGATAGCTAGTTAATACTTCTTCAAATAGTTTGTGTAATTTGTTTTTTTTTAATTAAAAAGCTTTATGCAGTCCCAATCTGTAAGATTGCTTTTACACGCTAGGAGTTGAACGCGTTGTTCTCAAACAAATGAATTCACGAAGCGAGTTTTTCATTGAAAATGAGAAACTGCTCAACACTATAATCCGTGGGCAAAGAAGAAACATTATTAAGAACCATCGCGTCTTTCCAATCACTGACGGGTGGTCAGTACTAAACGCGCAACGAATGACTTCAAATGTATAAAGAAGAAACGGTTATGTAATTTAAAATGTCATAAAAGTTCATCTGTTGTAATAAGTGATAACCGAAAGAAATGGATTACTAATATAATAAGCATATTAGCATCCTGCAACCGTTTCTGAACACGATTAATTTCTCAAATATGATTTTCAGAAATGTAACAAAGCCAGGAATTTAAAATTTAATATACCTGTCAGCAAAGTTTTTTTGCATCACTTCTGGTGTTAGGCGTCATAAGCGCATTTTTTGGATAAATTTTCCAACAACCCGACTAGTTCATCCAGCTTGTCCTTCATAATTAGGTATAACAGCTTCGGATCGTGCAATCCAAGGTTTTTCAGCCTCCCTCTTCACTGTGATTGGCGCAACTCTTTTAAATTCTTCTCAACGAGTTTTTGAACGAGAGAAAAACAAATTTATACTTTGAACTATGTAAAAAGATAATAAAAAATAACGTGAAAACATGTATTATCTATTAGATCCTGTTTAGCTTGGGGGACTCCTGCAATGTTTAAGCTGTGGTTGTCACAGTTGACGAACAAAACTGTTTTTTTTCAAGCACATATTCGCTGTTGAAGGCCGGATATATGCAAATTCATTGCAGCAGCATTGTCATAACATAAGACCGACAGTCGACTAGAGGTATGTTATCAGATTGAAGTTTGTCAACAATAACTCTTTCAAGACTTGTTATATCTTTGGAATGCATCAGAATAAAACCTAAAAAAATGATTCATTGATGGTTACTTTTTCAGTTTGAAAATCCACAGCCACAATTCTGATGACTTGAGCAAGCTGATCCTGGTGTCCTAGATCGGGTATTGAGTCAAGTAAGATACCGTAGTATTTGTTTTTCAGCTGATTTCACTCAACAGCCGATTCCTTACAGTCGATTTAAGTAGGTTGCTAAATTCAATTTGGTTTTTCTGGTGATGAATAAGATATTGAAACTGGAATTTCTCCGCCATATTGTAGTTTTTTCTAACAAAGGATCATACTGGGAAACGAGTTTGATCACAGATCCAATATTTTTATCCTCGTCGCTATGCAGATGTTCCTCACGGCCACGCAGTACCAAATTTGTTTAAACTAGCAACTTCATAGTCTACAGATAATAATTCTTTTCAAAATATCGCGCCAAAGTCAGTCTTCCAATTTTTCACTTCCTGCAACTCAATTTTAAAACAACCCCATTGAAAATAGAGCATTCAAGATATTTAATTTTTTTATGAGTAGAATGCCCCCCTTAATGCTCAAGGGTGGGGCGCCAAAATCATGCTTGGTGACTGGTTTGAAATTGCAATCGTATTTAGGATACATTAGTTTACATAAAATAAAATAATTAGTTTTAATACTCATTTTGGCGCCCCCTAACGTGGCGCCCAGTTACTTATGTCCCCCCCCTGCACCTCCTAGCTACGCCACTGAATTGATTATATAAATTGCAAGCAAATAATTTATTATGAGGAAATGTTATTTAAAGGTTCGCGATTTCGGTATGTGATGTCTAATTTCTTTGACCTCCCCCCTCCCCCATCGCCACTCATCGTCACAAATGCTTGACCCTGTCCCCCTTAGGCAAGTGACGTCATTTATAAACGGCCCTTACGAATATACAAATAAAATGCTAATCTTCATTGATCAGAGCTATGTTAATATTTCAACTTCTTTATGGAACTCATCGCCTTAGTAAAACAGAAAAACAATGATAATATATTTTATAAAATATATCTTCCATATTCAATACTGAAAAAAAATTAATTGAAAAGAATTATATCATTTAATATTATTACTAAAATTATACGCGCTAGAGCAGGGGTCTCCAAACTACGGTCCGCGGGCCAGATGCGGCCCACGAGTCCTTTCATCCAGCCCCTTGAGACCTTTTAATCCTAAAAAATTTACTATTTTTACCAGTAGTTAACCACAAATCTGTGTGTAATCGGACATCAAACTGCCGTTTGGCAGTTAATGTTGCCCTCATGAAGAACCGTTATTAGACACCTGCACTAGAGCATAGAAGGACAAAGAGGCAAATCGTATTTTATAAGGTAAATAATTTTAACGGGAATGTACAACATAAAAACAATCGAATACAACACTCAGATAAAAATGTGATATAAACACATCACTTGTGCCACACAGAGAAAAAACAACATACAAATCCCTATTTCTTATGGTCTTGTAATTGGACTGGAATAAGTTAGTTGAACAAACTATAAAATAAATCCCTCTATCATCAATCAAAACTCAATGAAAATGCAAGACTAGATTTCAATCATAGATATGAGTAGTATTAATGATTTTCTTTATAGAAAGATAGTCGGTAATGATAAGATACGATCGGTACTAAAATAAGTCAGCACTAATAAAAGGATAAAAGAATCAATAATAAAATAAATAGTAATATTATTTTAATATATATATTATAAGCTCGATAGGTTTATTCAACTATTTAACCTTCAAAAAATCATATCAACCGCAATATATAACACATTTATTTGCTTTTAAAATTGATAATAGTCCTTGGAATCAAAGGGCTATCAGAAAACAGACGGATAAAGGATTTATAAAATTGATAAAACTTATTAAACACTTCAATGTTGCTTTTTATCGTAAGTATCTCTTTACATTTATTTATTTAGCCTTGCATTAATTCATGTTTGCGTGTGTTGTTTTTGCGCTTATATTACACCATTAAAAAACTTTCTGACATCTATATGTTAAGTGTAGCAATAAATTTGGACTCTTTCTTTCCAATGCTTTAATAGTTTGTAATTTTAAGTGAAGTTCAACCAAAAGAGAATTTTAAGGAAAAAATTTAAGGAAAGCGACAGTTAAATAAAAAAAAAAATCAAACAGAGCATAAATATAAATCGTATTCAAGGTAGAAAATTATCGGAGAATTCCAACAAATGAGAGACATTGAGTACAGTTAAAAGATTTTAAAATGAATGTTACAAGAGAGAGAGAGAGAGAGAGAGAGAGAGAGAGAGAGAGAGAGAGAGAGAGAGAACAGAAATGAGTTCCTAATTGATAATTCCCTTAAAAGGCATTAGCTGTTATGAATCGTTTCTAGATCTCATGACATTTTTCCTGCATAAGAATGTTAAGGAGAAAAGCAGAACAAAATTAATAGTAACTTAGAGAGAGAAAACATATAAAGCATTTTCAAAAGAAAGGACTTGAGTTTACTTATTGACTTATTTATAATTGTCCCCAAAAAGCAATGGAAGATGTGTTGATACATTTCTTGTTCAGGAAGCCTCTCATAAATTTTGTCCTGCACGGATGTGATAAACATTTACACTTAGACTACGCAATGAGAAAGATCTTAAACGACTTCAAGTCCAACTCTATACATTTGTTTAAAGTAATTTGAAGTTTCTCAATTTCGAAGCTCTAAGAAAACTTTATACTTCGCCATCTCTCATATTTTCCATTTAGAAACTTTTAAAGTCGGATTAGGATATCTACAAGGTCGGATTTAAAATTTGAATCGCTCTTTTCTAAAGTAACAAGCTGCGCGCTTATGTAATTACAATCCAAGAAATCTATCTTAAAAGAAAAAGTTCCATGGCTTTAATATTGTAATAAGTAAACATTAAAAAAAAAAAAAAAAAAAAAAAAACAAACAAACTGCGCGTGTAACTCAGTATTCAAATGGTATTTAATTAAATTACTGAGTATAATTCAGACATTTAAAAAAAACTTTTTAGTTGAGAGAATTTTCTAATTCATTTAGAAACAACTAAGCTATTTCTGTCTTAACACTCAATTGCTAATATAACAAGATCTGAAAATCTTGTTTGTTTTATAAGTTTATAACAACTAAAAGAATTTTTTTTTAAAACCCGTAAAAAGCAAGTTTTTCACTATAAATCCTTTGTATTAGAGACATAACTATAAGGATGTTCACTATAACAAGCATGGCAAAACAATCCCAAAATACAAAATTCCAGTTATGTCTCGTAGAAAGTGTTTAATATAATGCGCACCGATCGTGAATATATTTTTAAAAAGTAATGTCAATGTAATGCGCACCTTATTGCGCGACATGAAAGGTTGTTGAACATATTACACACCACAACACTCTATCTCAAAAAAATAGCATGATACATAGAAATAAATAAAATAATTTAAAAATTCAATAATTCAATTACTGTCAAATCAATCAATATTAAATTTCGAAACATCATTTTTATCATTGGCATTAGTCTGCCTGCATAATTTCAGCTCGTTAACTTACGAGAAAGTGGGTTAAAAATTGATCTAAAGTTTTTTCAGCACGGTCTCACGGGCGGTCGGTGGCCCGGCTCAGACACCAAAAGTTAATATAAGGGATTTAAAAATTGGAAGAGTTAGTAAATTTGTTAGAGCGATTCCAGTTTTTAGCATAATTCATTGTTTGTTATAATTTTCACAACATTCAAAAGGCACAAACAATTTTTCAATAGAGAGCACACCACTGATGTTTGGGGCCGTCCATACATGTCGTTACGCACCTAGGGGGGTCGGGGGGTCTCACTTTTGTGACGATGCGTGACTTGGGGGAGGAGGGGGGTTGAAGAAATGTGACGTCACATGGAAAGGGTAACTTTAGATAAAACTTCCACTGAAATATTTAAAATTTTTAATGAATTTTTTTATTCAGTGGTTCTCAAAGTGCCGGTCAATAGGCCATCAGACATGAATATTAAATATAATTATTATTTTTAAGTTTGAGAACCCAAAAGAGAACATACGAAATTGTTACCCTGCGCCGTTTGATGTTGACATCAAAGCGTTTGTGATGTTACAGCAGCTTCGTTTAGTTCAAACGTGGCAGGAGTCTGCAAACTTTTTTTTGTCTGTTATTCCCCAGCTCCCCCTTTACGAAACTGCAACTGGTGAGTTTTACAAACAGGACAAGTGTCTATAAAAGATCTGAATAGGATTATATGTAGATATTTGAAATCAAAACGACACGGAATATTCATTTGGGGATTGGGTGGGGATGAGGGGAATCTATTTGATAAAATTATAAACGTTTTAAGTTTTATATAATTTCTCGATTGGTTTTTGGTCAAACGCCTCGGACCATCTAAATATAATGATAAATGTGTCCATTTAAAATTAGTCAAAAGTATTTATTAACTTTATTGAATGCATCAAATTCTCGACATAGCAATTCGAGAGGAGCACAAAACAACTTTCTTCTGAACTCAGTTTTTAAGGCATTAGTTTAAAATATGACAGATATGATACTTGATACGGTCAAATTAGGATTATTGTCACTCGTGTCAATATAAATGAAAGTAGGTTGGATTTACGTGTCTTCGTATAGTACGTAAATAAGAAATTTACATAGATGACAAATTTAACAAATGCATTTTCTGGAAGGAACCGGTTCAATAGTTGGCATATGTTCCAAGCGGACCCATACACATGACGTATTTGAATCTATCTAGTGGAGTGGATTGGACGTTATATGTCCCAAATGAATCTGCATTACCCCAAGAATACGCTTTTGACCCCAGATGAGGTAATTCAACCATGTTCGCCGACCTCTTTCTTACGGGATGCTCGTCAGTTAATTGAGGGACTATTTAAAAAAAGCATTTTAAAAATATTATTTTTAAATAAGAATTGAAAAAAAAAACTTTTAATCTTCTAAGTAAAAAAATATGATAATATTGGATATTTTAATAATGTCATAGTATTTTTTAAGTCCTCAACTTGCAAGAATTACTGTATTATGCGACGTATAAGATGACACCCTACTTTCCTGCACAAATTTGGGGTTCATACAGTATTGGCCATTTTGCTCTTCCAGCGCATACCTAATAATTTTTTAGAAATATGAGATGTGATATCAATGTGATAATTTTAGATCAAATATATTTGAAAACTGTCATTAGAAGATCGAAATTAATTTGAGGAATAGTCTTGTTCCTAAATATTCTAGTTCTATCAACAATGCAATGATCCATGTAATATCAATAGTCACATTAGCGAGCTTAATCGCGAAGGTTAATCACATCAAATGGTTTTTTGACATTTCCGCTGCATTGTTAGTTAGCTGTCTTGCTATACTCTGACAACTAAATATATATATATTTTTAAATGTAATATATAAAACAAGCCGAATTCATACTTAATCTTATAGGGCTTCAAGATGTGTAGGGGCTCATTTTGCTCATCAAATCAGTACAGAGAAAATCATGTCAAAACGGCTAAAGAATTCAATGGTACCTGGTGAAATGGAAAAATTCTTGCCGGTCGTCTGATACGAAACAGTTTGAGAATCACTGGCTTACAGTTTATTTAATGTCTGTTACATAGGCCGACACTAAATAAATATTTAAATGACAAAAAGGTGATTTGAAACATACTTATTTTCAAATAGAAAATAGTTTTTTTTTTTTTTTTTG
>MUZC01001649.1:20912-44308 GCA_002072015.1 Radix auricularia
GACAAATGTGTATGGTAGTCTAGACAAATGTGTATGGTAGTCGGGACAAATGTGTATGGTAGATTTGACAAATGTGTATGGTAGTCTAGACAAATGTGTATGGTAGTCTCCAATATTTTTCCTAAACTAATGTTTTTATAAGGCTTGCTAGACAAAGATCAAATTTTAATATCAGTTCGAGTAACAGAAAGAAAGGACCTAAATGAGGAGAGCAAACATTTAAATCTAACTTATCCCCCCTGTAATTTAAACCACATACTCATACTGCCATAGTAATTGTGACGGTCACAAATCGTGCTAGAACATTTTCCCAGTATTGTCATTTATTCTTTAACCGGTTGTGACACGCATATTTAGCAGCCTATTGTGGAGCCACACGTCCTTGTAAGTTAACTTCCTGAAGCTTCTCTGTGCCTACATACTTTTTATGACTTTGAACTAAATAGATATTACGCCAAGAACAAATATTTAAAGTGCATATGACGATGGTTCTCTCAATTCTTGGAAGCACCCCAAGAACTGTGGGGCCTTAAGCTATAGCTTGTGTACCTTATGGGGAAATCCTTACACTTACAGCAGTACAATGGAATGATGTGATTTTATATACAAGGTTTTAATTATATACTGTATCAATTATTCATCCAGAGATCGATTGAACATGAGACTTTAAAAAGTGCTGGGAGCAAGAACACAACATTAATTTATACCAAATGTAAATGGAGAGGTTTCAGGTGTTCCAGGACCAGAGCCTGAATGCCATCATGGAGCTGCCTTTTTGTGGCTATAAACTTTCTTGGGCTACCATACTTGGCCATCATGCAGATGCCTTTTTGTGGCTATAAACTTTCTTGGGCTACCATAATTGGCCATCATTGACTGCCCTATTGTGGCTATAAACTTTCTTGGGCTACCATACTTGACCATCATTGACTGCCCTATTGTGGCTATAAACTTTCTTGCGCTACCCTAATTGGCCATCATCTCCCACAGCACTTTTCGGCAGACTGTGTCAAAGATTATCATAAGGTCCATGTTCTGTTCTTGTATATAGAGAATAGGGCCATGTTCTATTCTTGTAAATAGAGAATAGGTCAATGTTCTATTCTTGTATTTAGAGAGGAGATCCATGTTCTGTTCTTGTATATAGAGAATAGGGCCATGTTCTGTTCTTGTATACAGAGAAGAGGTCTATGTTCTGTTCTTATATATAGAGAAGAGGTCCATGTTCTGTTCTTGTATATAGAGAAGAGGTCCATGTTCTGTTCTTGTATACAGAGAAGATGTATATGTTCTGTTCTTATATATAGAGAAGAGGTCCATGTTCTGTTCTTGTATACAGATAAGAGGTCAATGTTCTATTCTTGCATACAGAGAAGAGGTCCATGTTCTGTTCTTGTATACAGAGAAGATGTACATATTCTGTTCTTATATATAGAGAAGAGGTCCATGTTCTGTTTTTGTATACAGAGAAGAGGTCCATGTTCTGTTCTTGTATACAGAGAAGATGTCTATGTTCTGTTCTTATATATAGAGAAGAGGTCCATGTTCTGTTCTTGTATACAGAGAAGATGTACATATTCTGTTCTTATATATAGAGAAGAGGTCAATGTTTTGTTCTTGTATACAGAGAAGATGTCAATGTTCTGTTCTTGTATACAGAGGAGAGGTCCATGTTCTGTTCTTGTATACAGAGAAGATGTACATATTCTGTTCTTATATATAGAGAAGAGGTCCATGTTCTGTTCTTATATATAGAGAAGAGGTCCATGTTCTGTTCTTGTATACAGAGAAGATGTACATATTCTGTTCTTATATATAGAGAAGAGGTCAATGTTTTGTTCTTGTATACAGAGAAGAGGTCAATGTTCTGTTCTTGTATACAGAGAAGAGGTCCATGTTCTGTTCTTGTATACAGAGAAGATGTACATATTCTGTTCTTATATATAGAGAAGAGGTCCATGTTCTGTTCTTGTATACAGAGAAGATGTACATATTCTGTTCTTATATACAGAGAAGATGTCAATGTTCTGTTCTTGTATACAGAGAAGAGGTCAGTGTTCTATTTTTGTATACAGATAAGAGGTCCATGTTCTGTTCTTATATATAGAGAAGAGGGCAATGTTCTGTTCTTATGTATAGAGAAGAGGTCCATGTTCTGTTCTTGTATACAGAGAAGAGGTCCATGTTCTGTTCTTATATACAGAGAAGAGGTCCATGTTCTGTTCTTTTGTATAGAGAAGAGTTCCATGTTCTGTTCTTGTATATAGAGGAGATGTCCATGTTCTGTTCTTGTATACAGAGAAGAGGTCCACGTTCTGTTCTTGTACACAGAGAAGAGGTCCATGTTCTATTTTTGTATACAGAGAAGGGTTCCATGTTCTGTTCTTGTATATAGAGAAGAGGTCCATGTTCTGTTCTTTTGTATAGAGAAGAGGTCCATGTTCTGTTCTTGTATATAGAGGAGAGGTCCATGTTCTGTTCTTGTATACAGAGAAGAGGTCCATGTTCTGTTCTTGTATACAGAGAAGATGTCTATGTTCTGTTCTTATATATAGAGAAGTGGTCCATGTTCTGTTCTTGTATACAGAGAAGATGTACATATTCTGTTCTTATATATAGAGAAGAGGTCAATGTTTTGTTCTTGTATACAGAGAAGAGGTCAATGTTCTGTTCTTGTATACAGAGAAGAGGTCCATGTTCTGTTCTTGTATACAGAGAAGATGTACATATTCTGTTCTTATATATAGAGAAGAGGTCCATGTTCTGTTCTTGTATACAGAGAAGAGGTCCATGTTCTGTTCTTATATACAGAGAAGAGGTCCATGTTCTGTTCTTTTGTATAGAGAAGAGGCCCATGTTCTGTTCTTGTATATAGAGAAGAGGTCCATGTTCTGTTCTTGTATACAGAGAAGAGGTCCATGTTCTGTTCTTGTATACAGAGAAGAGGTCCATGTTCTATTTTTGTATACAGAGAAGAGTTCCATGTTCTGTTCTTGTATAGAGAGAAGAGGTCCATGTTCTGTTCTTTTGTATAGAGAAGAGGTCCATGTTCTGTTCTTGTATATAGAGGAGAGGTCCATGTTCTGTTCTAGTATACAGAGAAGAGGTCGATGTTCTGCTCTTGTATACAGAGAAAAGGTCCATGTTCTATTTTTGTATACAGAGAAGAGTTCCATGTTCTGTTCTTGTATATAGAGAAGAGGTCCATGTTCTGTTCTTTTGTATAGAGAAGAAGTCCATGTTCTGTTCTTGTATATAGAGGAGAGGTCCATGTTCTGTTCTTGTATACAGAGAAGAGGTCAATGTTCTGCTCTTGTATACAGAGAAGAGGTGCATGTTCTGTTCTTGTATACAGAGGAGAGGTCCATGTTCTGTTCTTGTATACAGAGAAGAGTTCCATGTTCTGTTCTTGTATACAGAGACTGAGGTCCATGTTCTGCTCTTGTATACAGAGAAGTAGTCCATGTTCTGTTCTTGTATATAGAGAAGAGGTCCATGTTCTGTTCTTATATACAGAGAAGAGGTCAATGTTCTGTTCTTGTATACAGAGAAGAGGTCCATGTTCTGTTCTTGTATACAGAGAAGAGGTCCATGTTCTATTTTTGTATACAGAGAAGAGTTCCATGTTCTGTTCTTGTATAAAGAGAAGAGGTCCATGTTCTGTTCTTTTCTATAGAGAATAGGTCCATGTTCTGTTCTTGTATATAGAGGAGAGGTCCATGTTCTCTTCTTGTATACAGAGAAGAGGTCGATGTTCTGCTCTTGTATACAGAGAAGAGGTCCATGTTCTATTTTTGTAAACAGAGAAGAGTTCCATGTTCTGTTCTTGTATATAGAGAAGAGGTCCATGTTCTGTTCTTGTATACAGAGAAGAGGTCGATGTTCTGCTCTTGTATACAGAGAAGAGGTCCATGTTCTGTTCTTGTATACAGATGAGAGGTCCATGTTCTGTTCTTGTATACAGAGAAGAGTTCCATGTTCTGTTCTTGTATACAGAGAAGAGGTCCATGTTCTGCTCTTGTATACAGAGAAGTAGTCCATGTTCTGTTCTTGTATATAGAGAAGAGGTCCATGTTCTGTTCCTATATACAGAGAAGAGGTCAATGTTCTGTTCTTGTATACAGAGAAGAGGTCCATGTTCTGTTCTTGTATACAGAGAAGAGGTCCATGTTCTATTTTTGTATACAGAGAAGAGTTCCATGTTCTGTTCTTGTATATAGAGAAGAGGTCCATGTTCTGTTCTTTTGTATAGAGAAGAGGTCCATGTTCTGTTCTTGTATATAGAGGAGAGTTCCATGTTCTGTTCTTGTATACAGAGAAGAGGTCGATGTTCTGCTCTTGTATACAGAGAAGAGGTCCATGTTCTATTTTTGTATACAGAGAAGAGTTCCATGTTCTGTTCTTGTATATAGAGAAGAGGTCCATGTTCTACTCTTTTCTATAGAGAATAGGTCCATGTTCTGTTCTTGTATATAGAGGAGAGGTCCATGTTCTCTTCTTGTATACAGAGAAGAAGTCGATGTTCTGCTCTTGTATACAGAGAAGAGGTCCATGTTCTATTTTTGTATACAGAGAAGAGTTCCATGTTCTGTTCTTGTATATAGAGAAGAGGTCCATGTTCTGTTCTTGTATACAGAGAAGTAGTCTATGTTCTGTTCTTGTATATAGAGAAGAGGTCAATGTTCTGTTCTTGTATATAGAGAAGATGTCCATGTTCTGTTCTTGGCACGTCTCTTGCAGCTGCCTCACTGCAAAAAACCATGTCGATTATTCCACGTTCTTTTCGAAATCCGCACTGACTTTCTGTAGTCCCTGGTCAAGATGTGCATTTAGGCGTTTCTAGAGGATTCTTGCCAGTATTTTTCCAGCATTTGGCAGTAATGATATACCACGGTGATTATTGCAGGCTTGAGGGTTTCCCTTTTCAATTGTACAGATGAACTACAGAAGCTGATTTGAAATCCTGGAGGTTGGTACTAATGCAACACCGACAATAAATTTTATAAATAGATTTCATGAAGATTTTCAAGTAGGGATATGCCACCTGCTTTTCATATTTCAGCCGGAATTGAGCCTGGCCCGGAGCCTTGCCCCACGATATAAATGTCCAGCCCTTGGCCTCGCAAGAATTGTAGGGTAGTTGTCCAGTAGCAATTTTTATGTTGCTTATGAGAGGCGAATGATAGCATCGTCGTTATTGCTTAAATTGTATTTAAGGACAACAGGAAACTGTTCAGTCTAACGCTCTAGAATATTCTCCATGAGTTCAGTGACTTTTGATTATATTGAAATTTAGGAACATAAGCAAAAGATGTTTGTAAAAATAGATTAGTGATAATTGAGCTTCTTCAAATATTTCCAACAGAAATTTCTGCCTGGAAAAATTGACCGGGTCAAATACGGATTCTAAGGCTGGTTTATATTACAATGTGCTAATCAGTGGCGTAGTTAGAGCTTTTGCCGCCCGGGGCGGTCTCCAATAAGCCGCCCTTTAGGGGCCGCCCATTAATGATGTTACGCACCGGGGGGGGGGGGGGNGGGACGTCACACATTTGATGTGATTCAAATGCGCAACTGTAAATAAAAGCTACACTGAAATTTATGATTACCCAAACTTTATTCAATGACGATTTTAAACGTGCTCATTTTCAAATAACAAATACTGCTTGTAAAGGGGGGAGGGAACTTTGTCACCTCACATTGGGGAATGGCTAAAGTTTTTGTTTTGTGACCTCCGTGTGACCAGGGGGCAGGGGGGGGGGTGAAAAATCAGCCAAAATCTCGTGACGTCATTTATGAACGGCCACTTAATACTTAATTAAGTTAATCATATGATGGTTTCTATACATTAATAAGCGTGAATAAATAATTGCAATTGGTGGGGAACAATTTTACCGTTGCATGGCCTATTTATGTAAGCAGTAATAAAAGAGGCCGCATAAGATGATAAACCTATAAATACACATTATAAAAATACTTAATTGTTTAGAAGGCCACAAGAAAGTTATAAGGTCACAGGTCCCCCAACCCAAATGAGACAAAAGATATTCCAATTTCACACCCAAAAACATTAACGATTTAAATATGCTTTTATTTTTATTTATAAATATATGATTTTTTTAAATAAAAAAAGGAATTACATCAGTATGTAAATATATTTTTTTATAATTTATAAATTTACTTACTTACCTAACTTTCATAGTCGAAAAATCTTTCATTATGTTATCAAAATTTACATTATTTGTAATATTATGTTCTATGGACAATATTGGAAGATTTTGTAGTCTGAAATTACTTATTGTGGAGCGATTTTTTTTTTAAACTTCGGTTCGAGATGCTCCTTTCACAACTAGATACACTGATAGCAATTGTTGAAAAAAATTATTGGCAAAATTGTAATGTTGGATAAAGAATTTTCCAATATTTAATGTTAAATATATTTTAATATATCAATGGGGTATTTCCCCTCTTTTTTTAAACATAATGCCTCTTCTTGTAGTGTAGGTACAGCCAGGGCTGGTCTTAGGCTCCTGCAACCTATGCGGTCGCAGTGGGCCCAGCGCTTTCATAGGCCCAACCTATCTTAATTTTCACTTATTATCCTTATTAATACCTTATCCCTACCCAAACTGGGGCCCATGCAATCAGTTTCGCATACTAAGCTGCATAGGGGCCCGCAATAGCTAAGACCGGCCATAAAAACCTGGATCCTTTCTCTTTCAATCTCGAACATTTCTTTATCAATGTAAATAAAGAAATTTAATTGATGTTCAAATTCTTCATTTAGAATCCTAGATGGTATAGTATTGCAAGGACATGTAACTCATCACCTCGTTCTTTTATTTTCTTTTAAAATTACATCTGTAGATAAAAACATTTCTTGTTGTGCTTCTTGCTCTAGAGATGGAACCACGTCTTCTGAAATTTGCCCACTCATATTTTTCTCCTTTTAAATTGGTATCTAGTATCTAGTAGATATTTCCAACTCACTGTAACAGCGTTCTGTATTAGCACATTTCTTTGTTCCATGAAATTGGTTTGCATAGTTTGCATTAATTTAAAAAAAAAAAGACGGTTACCCATAAATTGAGATACCATAGAAAAGTAAAAGATTGCCATGAACTGAGTAAAATTCCAGCATCTGATCTCGTTTTACTAGTTACTTCAGATGTCAATCTTCCAAGACGCTCGCAATTTTTAAGCATGTCTTTTTTGGAATTATCTATGTTATTGTGGTGTTTATTAACGGAGAAATGAATAATCGTTTATTTTTTTTTTTAAATAAATAACCGTATATTAATGAAAATACAAGCTATTAGTGTTACTTTAATAAAAAAAATATACTAATAATAAATAATAATAATAATAAAAAAATTATAATAATAAATTTAAAAAATATAAATTTAATTTTAAATAAGTTACCTTATAATAATTTTATAAAGCCTGAAACTGTAATATAATTTACTACTTGCTATTTAAACAGAATATTTGATTCACAATGTCAAGTAGGTACTTGTTAGCGCATCAGTCTGCGAATGTCGAAATTCCACGCTAAAACGGCCGTGCGATATTAATACTAAATAGTCTATATTCGGACCAGCGGTGATGTTTTGTGTGTGTGCAGTTTTCTTATAAAAGCGCCATCTGTGACGTATACCGCTTAATTTTGCAAACAAATAGCTAACTTTTTGAGCGATTTTAAATTTTTAATATGTTCTGCGTTATTTATAACAACCAAACAAACAAATGTTCCACGAATCCGTTAATTAAAACTCAAAATTGAGATTCTTTTTTTTGTTTCTCTATGGTTTTTCCCCTTCAAAAGAAAGGGGACGGTTTTCGGAAATGGCTGGGTTTATTTTTCAAATGCCCACAAATGCCGCCCTTTGAATGAGTGCCGCCCCTCCGCCCCCTAGCTACGCCACTGATTGCACCTCATTGATAGACCAAGCTATATATAAAATGAGGCAGAAATACAAACAAATAGTTCAACAACAAAAACGTTACGCAAAAAATTGAATGAAAATCAGGCGCAGTCATTTCAACATGTATACATTTAGCACCAACTAACAGTCAGTGATGGGTAAGGTAGAAACATTAACAAATTCAAATTGTCATTTTAGGTAAACTATTGACTCGGTCACACGAATCTTCACTCGTAAAATATGTACATCTCTATTAATCGTAGTGCAACTCCATGCGTCTTAACATCACATGTAACAAACAACTCTCAGTCCAACAGACGAACACTGGGCAACGCTAAAACTGGTGTATCCCTTGTACTTGTGTACTGTGGGTCGAAGGTTCCTCCATGTACCAACCGACCTCTATCTCTTGCTCACAACAACTGCCTTCTCACTACGTTACGTTCACACTATTACGTCCCACACTTTCCTTCAGTGCGCACCGCACCAAACACAAGTAACAACAGTGAAATGTCAGGGAAAACCCAATAACTCAATAATGTTTCCCTGACACACATGACTTCAGATTGGCTGTAAAGGAATGTTTTTGACAATTTTAACAGAATCCTCAATCCTTCTTCTCATCGTAAATAAAATGGCAGCAATCGAAAATGGGGCTATATTTCGTTCATTCAATGAGTTTACCAGCGCACTAAAAGAGTACGAAGAATTGAATGGTGTTCTTTTTTGTCAAAAGCAGTTCAAAATGTAAGATGTTTTACTTTTATAATTTACTGTTACTCGGTAACTAACTCACTATTTTATAGTGAATAGTTTATATAGTTATACAATTATTAATATTATTACTTATTAAGTTATTATTATACTATTATTAAAATTTAAAGTCTATACTATTAAATTCTTTTAACTATTAATACAGCGGCCAAATAAAGGTTAACTCAGGAGTTCCACAAGGAACTGTCCTAGGCCCTAGGTCCCTTACTATTTTTAATTTATATAAATGATTTACCCCAACAATATCTCACCAGGAACAAAAGTTAGGTTATTTGCTGATGATTGTATAATCTATAAAACAATCAAGTCAGAACAAGATAGCAAAATTTTACAAATAGACTTAGATTAATTAATAAAGTGGAAAACTAACTGGAGTATGTCCTTCCACCCAGAAAAATGTCAACTGCTAAGAGTAACAAAGAAAAATACTTTATTATTGGAAAAGAACTAACCCAAACTAAAGATGCAAAATACTTAGGAGTCATAATAAATGAGATCCTATCTTGGAACCCCCATGTCAATGAAGTTATTAAAAAATCAAACGAAACCTTAGACTTTATAAAAAGAAACTTTTACAAATGTAACAAAGATATAAAACTAAAATGCTACCTCACCCTGGTGAGACCTATACTAGAATATGCATCTTCTGTATGGGACCCATCCACCAAAGAAAATATTGATAAGTTAGAAAAAAAAAAAAGAGCTGCCAGATTCGTTACTGGAGAATATTCAAAACTGACAAGAGTAACACCATTAGTTGAATCATTAAACCTTGAAACACTTGAGGATAGAAGAACCAAAAGTAAAGTAGTATTTATACATAAAGCAATTAATTCTAATTTAGAAATACTACACAGAAATGACTTAATACAACCATCAGATAGACATAAGGATAAAAACACCTTTTTTTATTCCATGTGCAAGAACAAACACATACAAGTCTTCTTTCTTTCCGTCCGGTATTCGGGCGTGGAATGGGTTTGCTTGAAGAAACCAGGAAAGCCAACATTTTATCATCATTTAAAACTCTGGTAAGAATACAGGACTAAATACAAACCATAGAAATACGTAGGACGCAACAATCTTCAGTACAGAAGGAGCGACGGTAACATATAAGATAAGATAAGCCCTAATGTTAAGCGATCTCCTAAGACCTCAATTTCAATTCACTGTTATTAGTATTATTACTGTTATTATACACTTACACTATTAAAGTCTATCACTATGTAAACCAGGGGCTCAAACTCAATTAGCCGGGGAGGGGGGCCACATGAGTCAGATTCTGGGTGATGCTGGGCCGCATCAAGTTAATACCAAAATAATAATATAAAAATACAACTGTTAAGTCTCCCCCATCTTTATTTATTAATTAATTATTATTTATTTAAATTTCATACATTGGCTTAACTGTCAGCGCTCTTGCTGCCTATGCTGAGCCTACTGCTCCTTGCTGGAAGAGACCTGGCTGCGTTTACCCTTACACAGCTGAAGCACATTTGGCTTGAGGGAGGAAGCAGTAGAGACTCTTAGTATAGCTTGAAGATGATCATCTGTTAGTTTCGACCTTTACTAGATTTATTGAATTTTATGGTGGAAAACACATTTTCACACATGTATGTGCTCCCAAAAAGGTACATAATTCGGCTGAACATTCTGGAAAGTTAGGGAAGGTTGGGGACACTTACCTCAAAAATTGTCCAAGCCTGTCTGCTTTTCCATTCACCTCCCTTGCATCTTGGACATCAAAAGAGAAAGGGTCAGCAAACATTTTAAAAGAGGCTTTGTGATTCTTAAAGTCTTCAAATCGGTTATCAAATTCCTCCTGTAGCTTTTCAATGGCATCAATATATTCCTCACCATCGAATGGCATGTCCAAATCCACGATTGCCTTACATGCTGAGAAATGGCGGAGATTTTTCTGTGACATCTAGGCTTTCTATTAAATAAGTTATGTGGAATAATGCTCTCCCATTTTCATAGGCTGCACTGATGAGCTGCTCCTGTCCTTGTAACTTCTTGTTTAGTACATTCAGCTGCTGTGTGATGTCAACAAGGAAAGCTAAGTCCATGAGCCATTTGGGATCACTTAGCTCAGGAACAGCTATCCCATCGTTCTCCATGAAAGCTTTCACTTCTGTTCTCAACTCAAAAAACCTCTTCAAGCAAGTTACCCTGCTGACCCAACGCACCTCAGCAAAGTAGAGCACATCTTTATATGCAGACTCTTTTTCCTAAAAAAAAAAATAAAAATAAAAAAAACACGCACACAAAAAACCAAAATCGCCTGTGCTTTAAGCCCCTGGATCTTATACGGTTGATGCATTGCACAATGACAGACATCACGTTGTCAAACTTGAGGCATTTGCTGCACAGGACATGCTGATGGATAATACAATGCTGAGTGATAGCCTCCTCCACAGTCTCCTCTTCTAATTTTTTTTGAACGAGTGCAACCAGTCCATTTTCCTCCCTGTCATTGAAGGTGCTCCGTCTGTTATTATTTCAGCAAACTTCTGCCATGGTAAGCCAGCTTTCAAAATGGCATTACACAGGTGTCGGAATATGTCCACGCATTACTGTGAGCTTCTCCCCTATCACTTTAACATTGACATCACTGTAAGCAACTCCTCTATCACTTTAACATTGACATCACTGTAAGCAACTCCTCTATCACTTTAACATTGACATCACTGTGACCAACTCCTCTATCACTTTAACATTGACATCACTGTGAGCAAATCCTCTATCACTTTAACATTGACATCACTGTGAGCAAATCCTCTATCACTTTAACATTGACATCACTGTAAGCAAATCCTCTATCACTTTAACATTGACATCACTGTAAGCAACTCCTCTATCACTTTAACATTGACATCACTGTGAGCAAATCCTCTATCACTTTTACATTGACATCACTGTGACCAACTCCTCTATCACTTTAACATTGGCATCACTGTGACCAACTCCTCTATCACTTTAACATTGGCATCACTGTGAGCAACTCATCTATCACTTTAACATTGGCATCACTGTGAGCAACTCATCTATCACTTTAACATTGACATCTCTGTGGGCATTTTCTCTATTACTTCAAAATTTTCCTCAATACCACGGATACAAATTGCCAGTTGTGCAAAGTCAGTGATGCCTGTACTCTCATCAAGAGCGAGTGAGTACGACTTGAAATGTTTGGCCTCTTGCAGTTGATTGTATATGTTTCTTGACAGCTCAATTGTGCGCATTGCCACTGTGTTGGCTGAAAGACTAATGTTGCTAAACTTACCCTTCTTTTCTGGACAGACAATACTTGGAACCTGTAGCATAAACTTTTTGATAAACTCGCCATCTGTGAGTGGCTTCCCCGCCTTAACAATCATGTCACTCACTACATAGCTGGCTTCGACAGCTGAATCACTATGTTTGCATGTCTTCTTAAAAACATGTTGCTGCCTTGTTAGACATGCTTTAAGACTGCTAATCCAGACCTCTGTATCATTTAATTTGTATTTTGTATCTTCACTTGTTCTTAGTTTCTCCATCTTCACTTCTTCTTAGTTTCTCCATCATCACTCGTTCTTACTTACTCCATTTTCATTTGTTCTTAGTTACTCTATCTTCACTTCATCTAAATTTCTCAATCTACACTCGTTCTTAGTTTCTCAATCTTCACTTGTTCTTAGTATCTCAATCTTCACTTGTACTAAGTTTCTCAATCTTCAATTGTTCTAAGTTTCTTTATCTTCACTTGTACTAAGTTTCTCAATCTTCAATTGTTCTAAGTTTCTCAATCTTCACTCGTTCTTAATTTCTCCATCTTCACTCGTTCTTAGTTTCTCCATATTCACTTGTTTTTAGTTTCTCAATCTTCACACGTTCTTAGTTTCTCAATCTTCACTTGTTCTAAGTTTCTCAATCTTAACTCGTTCTTAGTTTCTCCATCTTCACTTGTTTTTAGTTTCTCAATCTTCACACGTTCTTAGTTTCTCAATCTTCACTTGTTCTAAGTTTCTCAATCTTAACTCGTTCTAAGTTTCTCCATCTTCACTTGTTCTTAATTTCTCCATCTTCACTCGTTCTTAGTTTCTCCATCTTCACTTGTTTTTAGTTTCTCAATCTTCACACGTTCTTAGTTTCTCAATCTTCACTCGTTCTTAGTTTCTCAAACTTCACTTGTTTTAAGTTTCTCAATCTTCACTCGTTCTTATTTTCTCAATCATCACTTGTTCTTAGTTTCTCCATCTTCACTTTTTCTAAGTTTCTCAATCTTCACTTGTTCTAAGTTTCTCAATCTTCACTCGTTCTTAGGTTCTCCATGTTCACTTGTTCTAAGTTTCTCAATCTTCACTTCTTTTAAGTTTCTCAATCTTCACGTGTTTTTATGTTCTCATTATTCACTCGTTCTTTGTTTCTCAATTTTCACTCGTTCTTAATTTCTCCATCTTCCCTTGATCTTAGTTTCTCAATCTTCACTCGTTATTAGTTTCTCAATCTTCACTGGTTCTTAGTTTCTCCATCTTAACTTGATTTTAGTTTCTAACTCTTCACTCGTTCTTAGTTTCTCAATCTTCACTCGTTCTTAGATTATCAATCTTCACTTGTTCTTAGTTTCTCCATATTCACTTGTTCTAAGTTTCTAAATCTTCACTTGTTCTTAGTTTCTCAATCTCCACTCGTTCTTAGATTCTCAATCTTCACTTGTTCTAAGTTTCTCAATCTTCACTCGTTCCTTTTTTCTTAATCTTCATTTGTTCTCAAATTCTCAATCTTTACTTTTTCATAGTTTCTCAATCTTCACTTGTTCTAAGTTTCTCAATCTTCACTCGTTCTTAGTTTCTCCATCTTCACTCGTTCTTAGTTTCTCAATCTTCACTTGTTTTTAGTTTCTCTAACGTCACTTGTTTTAAGTTTCTCAATCTTCATTCGTTCTTAGTTTTTCCATCTTCACTTGTTCTAATTTTCTCAATCTTCATCTGCTCTAAGTTTCTCAATCTTCAATCGTTCTTAGTTTCTCCATCTTCACTCGTTCTTAGTTTCTCAATCTTCACTCGTTCTTACTTTCTTCATCTTCACTTGTTCTTAATTTCTCCATCTTCACTTGTTCTTATTTTCTCCATCTTCACTTGTTCTTATTTTCTCCATCTTCACTTGTTCTTAGTTACTTTATCTTCATTGGTGCTTAATTTCTCTATCTTCACTTGTTCTTATTTTCGCAATCTTCACTTGTTCTTAGGTTCTCCATCTTCAATTGTTCTTAGTTTCTCTATCTCCACTTGTTCTTAGTTTTTCAATCTTCACTTGTTCTTAGGTTCTCCATCTTAACTTGTTCTTAGTTTCTCCATCTTCACTTGATCTAAATTTCTCAATCTTCTTTCGTATTTAGTTTCTCTTCTTCACTTGTTGTTAGTTTCTCCATATTCACTCGTTCATAGTTTCTCAATCTTCACTTGTTTTAATTTTCTTAATCTTCACTCGTTCTTAGTTTCTCAATCTTCACTCGTTCTTAGTTTCTCCTTCTTCACTTGTTCTTAGTTTCTCAATCTTCACTCGTTCTTAGTTTCTCCATCTTCACTCGTTCTTAGCTTCTCCATCTTCACTTGTTCTTATTTTCTCCACCTTCACTTGTTCTTATTTTCTCAATCTTCACTTGTTCTTAGGTTCTAAATCTTCATTTGTTTTTAGGTTCTCCATCTTCAATTGTTCTTATTTTCTTAATCTTCACTCGTTCTTAGTTTCTCCATCTTCACTCGTTCATAGTTTCTTTATCTTACCTTGTTCTAAGTTTCTCCATCTTCACTCCTTCTTAGTTTCTCAATCTTTACTTGTTCTAAGTTTCTCCATCTTCACTCCTTCTAAGTTTCTCAATCTTCACTTGTTCTTAGTTTCTCAATCTTCACTTGTTCTTAGTTTCTCCATATTCACTTGTTTTTAGTTTCTCTAACGTCACTTGTTTTGAGTTTCTCAATCTTCACTCGTTCTTATTTTCTCAATCTTCAATTGTTCTAAGTTTCTCAATCTTCACTCGTTCTTAGTTTCTCCATATTCACTCGTTCTTAGTTTCTTTATCTTCACTCGTTCTTAGTTTCTCAATCTTCAATTGTTCTAAGTTTCTCCATCTTCACTCGTGCTTAGTTTCTCTATCTTACCTTGTTCTTAGTTTCTCAATCTTTACTTGTTCTTAGTTTCTCAATCTTCACTTGTTCTTAGTTTCTCAATCTTCACTTGTTCTTAGTTTCGCAATCTTCAATTGTTCTTATTTTCTCAATCTTCACTCGTTCTTAGTTTCTTTATCTTCACTCGTGCTTAGTTTCTCAATCTTCACTTGTTCTTAGTTTCTCAATCTTCATTTGTTTTTAGGTTCTCCATCTTTAATTGTTCTAAGTTTATCAATCTTCAATCATTCTTAGTTTCTCCATCTTCACTTGTTTTTAATTTCTCTAACGTCACTTGTTTTAAGTTTATCAATCTTCAATCGTTCTTAGTTTCTCCATCTTTACTCGTTCTTAGTTTCTCAATCTTCACTCGTTCTTAGTTTCTCCATCTTCACTTGTTATTTTCTCCATCTTCACTTGTTCTTATTTTCTGCATCTTCAGTTGTTCTTAGTTTCTCCATCTTCAATTGTTCTAAGTTTATCAATCTTCAATCATTCTTAGTTTCTCCATCTTCACTTGTTTTTAATTTCTCTAACGTCACTTGTTTTAAGTTTATCAATCTTCAATCGTTCTTAGTTGCTCCATCTTTAATCGTTCTTAGTTTCTCTATCTTCACTTGTTCTTAGGTTCTCAATCTTCAATTGTTCTTAGTTTCTCCATCTTTACTCGTTCTTAGTTTCTCAATCTTCACTTGTTCTTAGGTTCTCCATCTTCAATTGTTCTTAGTTTCTCAATCTTCACTCGTTCTTAGTTTCTCAATCTTCACTTGTTCTTAGTTTCTCAATCTTCACTCGTTCTTAGTTTCTCAATCTTCACTTGTTCTTAGTTTCTCTATCTCCACTTGTTCTTAGTTTCTCAATCTTCACTTGATCTAAATTTCTCAATCTTCTTTCGTTTTTAGTTTGTCTTCTTCACTTGTTGTTAGTTTCTTAATCTTCACTCGTTCTTAGTTTCTCAATCTTCACTCGTTCTTAATTTCTCCATCTTGACTTGTGATTAGTTTCTCAATCTTCACTCGTTCTTAGTTTCTTCTTCTTCACTCGTTCCTAGTTTCTCAATCTTCACTCATTTTAAGTTTCTCAATCTTCACTTCTTCTTAGTTTCTCCATCTTCAATCGTTCTTAGTTTCTCCATCTTCACTCGTTCTTAGTTTCTAATTCTCCACTCGTTCTTAGTTTCTCAATCTTCACTTGTTCTAAGTTTCTCAATCTCCAGTCGTTCTTAGTTTCTCAATCTTCACTCGTTCTTAGTTTCTCAATCTTCACTCGTTCTTAGTTTCTCAATCTTCACTTTTTCTAAGTTTCTCAATCTTCACTCGTTCTTAGTTTCTCAATCTTCACTCGTTCTTAGTTTCTTCATCTTCACTTTTTCTAAGTTTCTCAATCTTCACTCGTTCTTAGTTTCTCAATCTTCACTCGTTCTTAGTTTCTTCATCTTCACTTGTTCTTAGATTCTCCATCTTTGCTCTGTATATTGTTTTGCGACTTTTGACCTTGCGCCCTTACAAAACTATGCAAGACAGCTATGTGATTTTTAGATTTTTCTATTGCACTTCTGTCAGATGCTACGACATTGCATGATGACCTAAATTAAAGGAAAAATTTTAAAAATTTTAGGCATGTCATTTTTTGGTATTTTTCTCGATATAAGCTCTATATTTTTGTGCGACTTTTGACCTTGCACGTAACTAAACTATGTAAGACAGTTATGTGATTTTAAGATTTTTCTATTGAAATTCTGTCAGATGCAACGACATTGCAAGATGTCCTGGATTGAAAGAAAAATAATACAAAAAAATTTAGGCATGTCATTTTTGGGGTAATTTTCTCTATATAAGCTCTAAATTTTTGTGCGACTTTTGACCTTGCGCCGTGACAAACCTATTCAAGTAACCTATGTTTTTTCTGGATTATCAATTGAATTTCTTTCAGATGCAACGACATTGCAAGATGTCCTGGATTGAATAAATTTTTTAAAAAAATTTAGGCATGTAATTTTTAGGTAATTTTCTCTATATAAGCTCTATATTTTTGTGCGACTTTTGACCTTGTGCGGTGACAAAACTATGCAAGGCAGCTATGTGATATTTAGATTTTTCTATTGCAATTCTGTCAGATGCAACGACATTGCAAGATGTACTGGATTGAAGGAAAAATTTAAAAAGTTTTAGGCATGTCATTTTTGGGTAATTTTCTCTCTTTAAGCTCTATATTTTTGTGCGACATTTGACCTTAAGCCGTGACAAATTTATTCAAGTCATCTATGTGATTTTGAGATTTTTCTTTTGCACTTCTTTCAGATGCAACGACATTGCAAGATGTGCTGGATTAAAGGAAAAATAATTTTTTTTTTAGGCATGTAATTTTAGGGTAATTTTCTCTATATAAACTTATATTTGTGTACGACGTTTGACCTTGCGCCATGACAAAACCATGCAAGACAGCTATGTGATTTTTAGATTTTTCTATTGCACCTCTGTCAGATGCTAGGACATTGCAAGATGTCCTGGATTGAAGTAAAAAAAAAAAAGAATTTAGATATGTCCTTTTTGGATAATTTTCTATATATAAGCTCTATATTTTTGTGCGACTTTTGACCTTGCGCCCTTACAAAACTATGCAAGTCAGCTATGTGATTTTTTGATTTTTCCATTGCACTTCTGTCAGATGCAATGACATTGCAAGATATCCTGGATTGAAGGAAAAATTAAAAAAAAAATTAAGGCATGTCATTTTTGGGTAATTTTCTCTCTTTAAGCTCTATATTTTTGTGCGACATTTGACCTTGCGCCGTGACAAAACTATTCAAGTCATCTATGTGATTTTGAGATTTTTCTATTGCACTTCTGTCAGATGCTACGACATTGCATGATGACCTAAATTGAAGGAACATTTTAAAAAATTTTAGGCATGTCATTTTTGGGTATTTTTCTCTATATAAGCTGTATATTTTTGTGCGACTTTTGACCTTGCGCCGTAACTAAACTAAGTTAGACAGTTATGTGATTTTTAGATTTTTCTATTGAAATTCTGTCAGATGCAACGACATTGCAAGATGTGCTGGATTAAAGGAAAAATAAATTTTTTTAGGCATGTCATTTTAGGGTAATTTTCTCTATATAAACTATATATTTTTGTACGACGTTTGACCTTGCGCCATGACAAAACCATGCAAGACAGCTATGTGATTTTTAGATTTTTCTATTGCACCTCTGTCAGATGCTAGGACATTGCAAGATGTCCTGGATTGAAGTAAAAATAAAACAGAATTTAGACATGTCCTTTTTGGATAATTTTCTCTATATAAGCTCTATATTTTTGTGCGACTTTTGACCTTGCGCCCTTACAAAACTATGCAAGTCAGCTATGTGATTTTTTTATTTTTCCATTGCACTTCTGTCAGATGCAATGACATTGCAAGATGTCCTGGATTGAAGGAAAAATTAAAAAAAAATTAAGGCATGTCATTTTAGGGTAATTTTCTCTCTTTAAGCTCTATATTTTTGTGCGACTTTTGACCTTGCGCCTTGACAAAACTATTAAAGTCATCTATGTGATTTTTAGATTTTTCTATTGCACTTCTGTCAGATGCTACGACATTGCAAGATGTCCTGGATTGAAGTAAAAATAAAAAAGAATTTAGACATGTCCTTTTTGGATAATTTTCTCTATATGAGCTCTATATTTTTGTGCGACATTTGACCTTGCGCCGTGACTAAACAATGTAATTCAGTTGTGTGATTTTCAGATTTTTCTATTGAAATTCTGTCAGATGCAACGATATTTCAAGATGTCCTGGATTGAAGGAAAAATAAAAAAATTTTTAGGCGTGTCATTTTGGGGTAATTTTCTCTTTATAAGCTCTATATAGTTTTGCGACTTTTGACCTTGCGCCATGACAAAACAATGCAAGTCAGCTATGTGATTTTTAGATTTTTCTATTGAAATTCTGTCAGATGCAAAGACATTGCAAGATGTGCTGCATTAAAGGAAATATAAAAAAAACTTTAGGCATGTCATTTTTTGGGTAATTTTCTCTATATAAACTCTATATTTTTGTGCGACTTTTGACCTTGCGCCCTTACACAACTATGCAAGACAGCTATGTGATTTTTAGATTTTTCTATTGCACTTCTTTTAGATGCAACGACATTGCAAGATGCGCTGGATTAAAGGGAAAATAAGTAAAAAATTTTTGGGCGTGTCAATTTTGGGTAATTTTCACTATATAAACTCTATATTTTTGTGCGACTTTTAGCCTTGCGCCCTTACAAAACTATGCAAGTCAGCTATGTGATTTTTAGATTTTTCTATTGCACTTCTATCAGATGCTACGACATTGTATGATGACCTAAATTGAAGGAAAAATTTACAAAATTTTAGGCATGTCATTTTTGGGTATTTTTCTCTATATAAGCTATATATTTTTGTGCGACTTTCGACCTTGTGCTGTGACAAAACTATGCAAGGCAGCTATGTGATATTTACATTTTTCTATTGCACTTTTGTCAGATGCAACGACATTGCAAGATGTCCTGGATTGAAGGAAAAAAAATTTAGGCATGTCATTTTTGGGTAATTTTCTATATATAAACTCTATATTTTTGTACGACATTTGACCTTGCGCCATGACAAAACCATGCAAGTCAGCTATGTGATTTTTAGATTTTTCTATTGCACCTCTGTGAGATGCTAGGACATTGCAAGATTTCCTGCATTGAAGAAAAAAAATTTAGACAAGTCCTTTTTGGATAAATTTCTCTATATAAGCTCTATATTTTTGTGCGACATTTGACCTTCCGCCCTAACAAATCTATGCAAGTCAGCTATGTGATTTTTAGATTTTTCTATTACACTTCTGTCCGATGCAACGACATTGCAAGATTTCCTGGATTGAAGGAAAAATTTGAATAATTTTAGGCATGTCATTTTTGGGTAATTTTCTCAATATAAGCTCTATATTTTTGTGCGACATTTGACCTTGTGCGGTGACAAAACTATGCAAGTCAGCTATGTAATTTTTATATTTTTCTATTAAAATTCTGTCAGATGCAACGACATTGCAAGATGTGCTACATTAAAGGATTTAAAAATTAATTTAGGCATGTCATTTTTGGGTAATTTTCTCTATATAAACTCTATATTTTTGTGCGCCTTTTGACCTTCCGCCCTAACAAAACTATGCAAGTCATCTATGTGATTTTTAGATTTTTCTATTGCACTTCTGTCAGATGCTACGACATTGCATGATGACCTGAATTGAAGGAAAAATTTTAAAAACTTTAGGCATGTCATTTTTGGGTATTTTTCTCTTTATAAGCTCTATATTTTTGTGCGACTTTTGACCTTGCGCCCTTACAAAACTATGCAAGTCAGCTATGTGATATTTAGATTTTTCTATTGCACTTCTGTCAGATGCAACGACATGGCAAGATGTCCTGGATTGAAGGAAAAAAAAATTGGGCATTTCATTTTTGGGTAATTTTCTCTTTATAAGCTGTATATTGTTTTGCGACTTTTGACCTTGCGCCGTAACAAAACTATGAAATTCAGTTGTGTGATTTTTAGATTTTTCTATTGAATTTTTGTCAGATGCAACGAAATTGCAAGATATGCTGGATTAGAGGAAAAAATGAAAAAAAAAAATAACGCATATCATTTTTGGGTATTTTTCTCTATATAAGCTATATATTTTTGTGCGACTTTTGACCTTGCGCCGTAACTAAACTATGTAAAACAATTATGTGATTTTTAGATTTTTCTATTGAAATTCTGTCAGATGCAATGACATTGCAAGATGTCCTGGATTGAAGGAAAAAAAAAAATTTAGGCATGTCATTTTTGGGATAATTTTCTCTATATAAGCTCTATATTTTAGTGTGACTTTTGACCTTGCGCCGTGACCAAACTATTCAAGTCACCTATGTGATTTCTGGATTATCAATTGCATTTCTTTCAGATGCAACGACATTAGAAGATGTCCTGGATTGAATAAAAATTTTGAAAAATTTAGGCATGTAATTTTTTGGTAATTTTCTCTATATAATTTTTTATTTTTGTGCGACTTTCGACCTTGTGCGGTGACAAAACTATGCAAGAAAGCTATGTGATATTTAGATTTTTCTATTGCACTTCTGTCAGAAGCAACGACATTGCAAGATGTCCTGGATTGAAGGGGAAAAAAAATTAGGCATGACATTTTTGGGTAATTTTCTCTTTATAAGCTTCATATTGTTTTGCGACTTTTGACCTTGCACCGTGACAAATTTATGCAAGTCAGCTATGTGATAATTAGATTTTTCTATTGAAATTCTGTCAGATGCAACGACATTGCAAGATGTGCTACATTGAAGGAAATAAAAAAAAAACTTTAGGATTGTAATTTTTGGGTAATTTTCTCTATAGAAACTCTATATTTTTGTTCGACTTTTGACCTTGCGCCCTTACAAAACTATGCAAGTCAGCTATGTGATTTTTAGATTTTTCTATTGCACTTCTTTCAGATGCAACGAAATTGCAAGATGTGCTGGATTCAAGGAAAAATAAAAAAATTTTTAGTCTTGTCATTTTTGGGTAATTTTCTCTATATAAGCTCTATATTTTGTGCGACTTTCGAACTTGTGCGGTGACAAAACTATGCAAGTCAACTATGTGATTTTTAGATTTTTCTATTGAAATTCTGTAAGATGCAACGACATTGCAAGATGTGCTGGATTGAAGGAAAAATAATTTTTTTTTAGGCATGTCATTTTTGGGTAATTTTCTCTAAATAAACTAAATAATTTTGTGCGCCTTTTGACCCTGCGCCCTTACAAAACTATGCAAGTAAGCTATGTGATTTTTAGATTTTTCTATTGCACTTCTGTCAGATGCTACGACATTGCATGATGACCTGAATTGAAGGAAAACTTTTAAAAATTTATGCATGTCATTTTTGGGTATTTTTCTCTATATAAGCTCTATATTTTTGTGCGACTTTTGACCTTGCGCCGTAACTAAAGTATGTAAGACAGTTATGTGATTTTTAGATTTTTCTTTTGCAATTGTTTCAGATGCAATGACATTGCAAGATGTCCTGGATTGAAAGAAAAATATAAAAAAATTTAGGCATGTAATTTTTGGGGTAATTTTCTCTATATAAGCTCTATACTTTTGTGCAACTTTTGACCTTGCGCCGTGACAAAACTATTCAAGTCACCTATGTGATTTCTGGATTATCAATAGCATTTCTTTCAGATGCAACGACATTGCAAGATGTCCTGGATTGAATAAAAATTTTGAAAAATTTAGGCGTGTAATTTTTTGGTAATTTTCTCTTTATAAGCTGTATATTGTTTTGCGACTTTTGACCTTGCGCCATGACAAAACTATGCAAGTCATCTATGTGATATTTAGATTTTTCTATTGAAATTCTTTCAGATGCAACGACATTGCAAGATTTGCTGGATTGAAAGAAAATTTTTTTAAAATTTAGACAAGTCATTTTTGGATAATTTTCTCTATATTAGCTCTATATTTTTGTGCGACATATGACCATGCGCCGTGACTAAATTATGTAATTCAGTTGTGGGTTTTTTAGATTTTTCTATTGAAATTCTGTGAGATGCAATGACATTGCAAGATGTCCTGGATTGAAGGAAAAATTAGAAAAAAAATTTAGGCATGTCATTTTGGGGTAATTTTCTCTTTATAAGCTCTGAATTGTTTTGCAACTTTTGACCTTGCGCCATGACAAAACAATGCAAGTCAGCTATGTGATTTTTAGATTTTTCTATTGAAATTCTGTAAGATGCTACGACATTGCAAGATGTGCTGGATTGATGGAAAAATAAAAAAAAATTTTAGGCATGTAATTTTTGGGTAATTTTCTCTAAATAAACTCTTTATTTTTGTGCGCCTTTTGACCCTGCGCCCTTAGAAAACTATGCAAGTAAGCTATAATTTTTGATTTTTCTATTTCACTTCTGTCAGATGCTACGACATTGCATAATGACCTGAATTGAAGGAAAAATTTTAAAAATTTTAGGTATGTCATTTTTGGGTATTTTTCTCTATTTAAGCTCTATATTTTTGTGCGACATTTGACCTTGCGCCGTAACTAGACTATGTAACACAGTTATGTGATTTTTAGATTTTTCTATTGAAATTCTGTCAGATGCAACGACATTGCAAGATGTGCTTGATTAAAAGAAAAATAAAACAATTTTTAGGCATGTCATTTTTGGGTAATTTTCTCTAGATAAGCTCTATATTTTTGTGCAACTTTTGACCTTGCGCCCTTACAAAATCTTGCAAGTCATCTATTTGAATTTAAGATTTTTCTATTACACTTCTGTCAGAGGCAACGACATTGCAAGATGTGTGGGATTAAAGAGAAAATAAATTTTTTTTCATGCATGTCATTTTAGGGTAATTTCCTCTATATCAACTCTATATTTTTGTGCGACCTTTGACCTTGCGCCGTGACAAAACTATGTAAGACAGTTATGTGATTTTTAGATTTTTCTATTGAATTTCTGTCAGGTGCAACGAAATTGCAAGATGT
>MUZC01001650.1:17912-39297 GCA_002072015.1 Radix auricularia
CACCCAATGGTAGGTTCTGGTCACCCAATGGTAGGTTCTGGTCACCCAATGGTAGGTTCTGGTCACCCAATGGTAGGTTCTGGTCACCCAATGGTAGGTTCTGGTCACCCAATGGTAGGTTCTGGTCACCCAATGGTAGGTTCTGGTCACCCAATGGTAGGTTCTGGTCACCCAATGGTAGGTTCTGGTCACCCAATGGTAGGTTCTGGTCACCCAATGGTAGGTTCTGGTCACCCAATAGTAGGTTCTGGTCACCGAATGGTAGGTTCTGGTCACCCAATGGTAGGTTCTGGTCACCCAATGGTAGGTTCTGGTCACCCAATGGTAGGTTCTGGTCACCCAATGGTAGGTTCTCGTCACCCAATGGTAGGTTCTTGTCACCCAATGGTAGGTTCTCGTCACCCAATGGTAGGTTCTGGTCACCCAATGGTAGGTTCTGGTCACCCAATGGTAGGTTCTTGTCACCCAATGGTAGGTTCTTGTCACCCAATGGTAGGTTCTTGTCACCCAATAAAAGGTTCTTGTCACCTAATGGTAGGTTCTTGTCACCCAATAAAAGGTTCTTGTCACCCAATGGTAGATTCTTGTCACCCAATGGTAGTTTCTTGTCATTTGACTGGACTATGATGGCTGGCAAGTTTTTGTTGTAATGAAATCAACACACATCCATTGGTGTGTTGGCGGGAAGTGATTTGTGGGTGGGTGGGAAATGATTGTGTGTGGGTGGGAAATTATTGTGCGGTGGGTGGAAAGTGATTGTGGGTGGGTGGGAAGTGATTGTGGGTAGGTGGGACATTATTGTGGGTAGGTGGGACATGATTGTAGGTAGGTGGGACGTGATTGTGGGTGGGTGGGGAAGTGATTGCGGGTAGGTGGGGAATGATTGTGGGTAGGTGGGACGTGATTGTGGGTGGGTGGGAAGTGAGGTTGTACGAGGAATGTCTATAAAACAATTTATGAGGCAGTTTACAGGATAAATTATAAAAATTTATGAGAGTTATGAATGGGGTGTAAATTCACAGGGTTCCTACACAGTCGGAAAAGTCGGGAATTTCAAAAAATTAATTTTCCCGGTCTTGAAAGTCGGGAAATCTTTGGACCAGTCGGGAAATTTTTTTAAAAATTATAAATTAAAATTAAAAAATAAACAAAGTAAAAGGCTTCGAATCGATTTTTGATTTCTTTTACTATTTTTAATTGTCTACGCATGATTTAAATTTCCCGTTTCTTCCGCTTTACATGGTTGTGACACATTTTTTCCTCAACCTTATGGTTATGGTATTTGCTCGACTATTTTGGAATTTGATCTTTGCGATTTACAAATCAAGATTTTTGTTAATTTAAAATCTCCTGCATCTTATGTGGTAAGTATTTATTTTAATATGTCAAATAATTAATGTTTAATAATGACATATAGACTATGACTATTTAATTTTTAAGACTCATGACAAAACGAACTTTCCTATTAAAATTATATGAACAATGAAATAATCTTAATAAACGTGTACAATAAAATTATTAACTCCCTTTGAACCTTCAACTTTAGCTCATGACTAATTAATTTAACCCTGACCAATGGTTAAATAGTTTTTGCACACGGCCACATTTAATGAATGAAGCTATTGACATTGTAGTAGTAGAAGTAAAAATGGTTGAGTGAATGAATGGTAATGGTTGCCAAGGACAACTAATTTGCACACGGTACACTATGAAGTTTTATAATAATAATGCTGCATTGTTTAGCCGTCTAAATAAAGTATATTATTAAACAAATTCCATATTAGATCATTTTTATTGTTCAATTATCAAATATTTTACTGTTTAAAGTCAAACTAATTGTTTATTGAATATGAATATTTTATAAGCATCACGGACTTACTGAATGAATTGAATGGTCAGTGCTTGTGAAAATTATAAATTTTTAAAAAATGCCGACATGTCCTAGCTCAATAAAAATTGCCACACTGATAAAGCTCACCAAGATTTAATATGAAAGACATAGTATGAGTCACATAGGCTTTGAATTTATGCAAAAGTTTTTGAGGTTTAGATAGTCAAGGCCTATATAATATATATCAATACTAGCCTTGATAGCTTTATTTATTTAAATATATTATAGCGCTCTATACTCTATTAATTAAATAAATTTTATTCAATAATCAATAAAAAATTTATAGATAATTGCAACCTGGCATAAATAATGATTAAAGACGCTAATAGTGTCAATTACAATTTTTTAATTGCTCATTAGTACTAATAATAAGGTTGTCACAAGATTTACACTTTTTTCTAAATTTAAATTTTTCAGAAATCTTCAACTTTGCCTAACTGAAGTAACTGCAAAGGGAAAGTCAGCACTTGTGTCCCACATGAAAGGAAAGAAATATGCTAAGATTAAAGAGACTCAGTCAGCAAAATAAATATTTTTTTTTATGAAAGTTCAAGTTGATGATGTTGCTGCAAAGAATGCATCTGTCCAGGAGAAACTAATTGATACAGCAGCATGTTCAAACATACAACATAATCTATTTTGTGTCCACAAATGATACATTGAATGCAGATCCCATATGGACACTAGTTGCATTTGTTACATTTATTCATCTAATTATCTATCCGATGTGCTGCACATTTTTCAAAAGATGTTTCCAACATGTACATTGGTCGAAACAACAAGCCTTGGATAAACAAAGATGACTTTTATGACTTTTTTGGGCTTGCCCTATATTTTTCATCACTGTAGGAAAAATTAACTAAGGATCTGCCCTATGTATGGATGTTTGATGAAACATTGAATAAAGACCTTAAAAAAACATTACTTATCATTATTACATATAGTAATCTATAATACACGTTTGTTATTAAATAAGTACTATTGGTTTCCTTAAAAATGCCGCGATTTCGCGGTTTTTAGTCTTGAACTTTTCTAATATAGTCTTGAAATAGTCTTGAATTTTTTTGCTGAAAAAAAGTAGGAACCCTGAAATTCAGCATTATAACCAACTATAACTAAGTCAGCCTTATATTCATTTTATTATGGATGACAAGAAATGTCATAATTTTACAGTTCCATATTATAGATCTGTGACAAAATAACCACACAAAATAACCACCCCAAAATAACCACAACTGCTATCCTAGAGTATCAGAACTTGGTTAATCAGCCAAACGGGTACCAAGGGTTTTTTAAATTTCCTCATCCACAGATAAACCAGTTGGTTTTTCCACCCAGGAGATTCTTCCACAAAAACAAAAAAGTGGCCTCTGAGAGACGGATGCTTCTAGAAGTGAGTTGACCAAACATTAACTCTTAATCTTAATGTGCCATAAGTTTTTTTCGGAAAACTGTGGCCTCAGTCCCGTAAGAATTTCCCGAATTGCGATCAACTGGTTACGAAATTTTTAAAATTGCGTAAAATCCATTTATATTATTGTCGTCATACTGACTTCATTTTTTAAGGCTAAGAATGGTTATTTTACGCATCCAAAAGACTGTTTTGAGTTGAATACTATATTTACCTGCAGTTTAGCACTATTATTTTTATAATAAAGTGTAGGAAAATCGCATCTTCAAAAAAAAAAGAAGCATAATAACACTAGCGCGGGCAACGGCCGCCATTGTCAGAAGTCTAATACATCATTTTTCAAGCATTGAAGAGTTTTTACTTTCCTTGATCTCATTTCTAACGAGAGTGGTGTCTAGGGACGCTTTACGACACTTTGGTAATAGCGGTCAGGAGCACATTACAACACTTTGGTAATAGCGGTCAGGAGCGCATTACAACGCTTTGGTAATAGTGGTCAAGAGCGCATTACAATGCTTTAACACATTAAGAGTTAAACATCAACTTTCATCTTTTCAAAGGTCAATCCACCTTTACAATATCTGTTGCTAACATTTTTCCTTGAGACTTTTGATGTGCCATCAATCTCTGATGTTGACGTTGTCTCCCCTTTCCAGGAATACGTGCGCCACGCCATCGAGCTGTGTATGAGAATCCCCGATTGCCCGCTGCATCCGTCCAAGAACAAGCAGATCAGCAAACAGGTCCTGGTCGACTTCGAGCCCTTTTTCCGCAGGGGGCTTTTTGAAACACCAAGGAACCTGACAAATTAGGGCCTGTTGTTATCTTAATTCTGTGTGATTGGTCACTGGGTGTGGGCTGTGTTTGGTATTGTATGGCTGACCGCGGCGCGTGTGGCTTGTTTGAAATTGAATTTTCCCCCCTCTCTGTAAGTGTTGTTGAGTGATGCCCCCTTGTTTTCCTGACCCTTTCATTTCAAAGTATTACCTAGACATTTCGCTGGTTTATTTATTTGCCGGGTTTTTATTATTTAGTATTTCTAGTTCTGACACGCAACCCAAGTTTGTTGCAGTCTGATTGTGTGTAGATTAGTTGAGGTCTTCATTTCTATAGTTTGTGTCATTCGAGGCAAATGTAATGTGAATATGAATGTACTTTATAGCTGCTCAAATGGCAACGGATTTTGATCTTTATTGGACATTGAATCCAGTGTGAGCACATTGTCTTTACTAGTCATGTTTATGTTTTGTTGCTCACCATGTTGTGTATTGGGTTGTGATTTGATAAGATGTTGTCGAGTTGCCAGTTGGTGCTTGTGTTTTGTGATTCTGGCCTCTCATCCAGACGAAATATTACAATGACATCGACCGGCTCATAAAGTTTGTCTGGAAAATAATTAAAACTGGTACTTTAGTCATAATTTCACCCTTACTATAATATTTTAGTTTTTAAAAAAAATATATTTCTATGAATATTTGGAATTAGTCAGTTACTATTCTACAAATTAATATCTGGTTAGCTCTAACTTTGAGTTAATTCACTAAGTGCACCATGCTTCAGTTAACTATTCACACAGCTTTGTTCCATAGAATTCTGTTAACTATCCACACGACTTTGTTCAACAGAATTCAGTTAACTATATTCACACAACTTTGTTCCGCAGGATTCATTTAACTATTCACACAACTTTAAGCCATTCCTACACCTGCTGTGCCTTATAAAATACCAGCAATGAATTTTTCCTGTTGACTTGTAGGAGCTCTTGGATAGGTTCAAACCGCGATGGGTCAGTCACATCTTAGGGGCTCTTGGATAGGTTCAAACCGCGATGGGTCAGTCATATCTTAGGGGCTCTTGGATAGGTTCAAACCGTGATGGGTCAGTCACATCTTAGGGGCTCTTGGATAGGTTCAAACCGTGATGGGTCAGTCACATCTTAGGGGCTCTTGGATTGGTTCAAACCGCGATGGGTCAGTCACATCTTAGGGGCTCTTGGATAGGTTCAAACCGTGATGGGGCAGTCATATCTTAGGGGCTCTTGGATAGGTTCAAACCGCGATGGGTCAGTCACATCTTAGGGGCTCTTGGATAGGTTCAAACCGCGATGGGTCACGCGATGGGTCAGTCACATCTTAGGGGCTCTTGGATAGGTTCAAACCGCGATGGGTCAGTCACATCTTAGGGACTCTTGGATAGGTTCAAACCGCGATGGGTCAGTCACATCTTAGGGGCTCTTGGATAGGTTCAAACCACGATGGGTCAGTCACATCTTTTATTTTGGTACATTGCTTGTATTATTACAAAAACCACAAACCATGATAGGCCTTACTTTGTCTTATTTTGGTACATTGCTTGTATTATTACAAAAACCACAAACCATGATAGGCCTTATTTTGTCTTATTTTGGTACATTGCTTGTATTATTACACAACCACAAAGAATGGGAAATGTTTTGTGAATATCTGTTGTGATAAAATTTGAGGGCTGTCGCTTCACATTTATTTTATTTATAGATTTTATTTGCTATGTACACATTTAATTTGAAATATCATCTCTTGGTTCACATGTCAGATGTCATCTCTTGGTTCACATGTCAGATGTCATCTCTCGGTTCACATGTCAGATGTCATCTCTCGGTTCACATGTCAAATGTCATCTCTCGGTTCACATGTCAGATGTCATCTCTTGGTTCACATGTCAATATGTCATCTCTCTGTTCACATGTCAGATGTCATCTCTTGGTTCACATGTCAGATGTCATCTCTCGGTTCACATGTCTCGGTTCACATGTCAGATATCATCTCTTGGTTCACATGTCAGATGTCATCTCTTGGTTCACATGTCAGATATCATCTCTCGGTTCACATGTCAGATGTCATCTCTCCGTTCACATGTCAGTATGTCATCTCTCGGTTCACATGTCACATGTCATCTCTTGGTTCTCATGTCAGAGGTCATAGCTATCTATTTTCACAATAGTCAAGAGTCCATATTAATATCTACACTTCTGTACATAAACATTTTTCAAAGATGAACAATTTTTTTTGTTAAATAATTGATGGGGGCAAGAGCTTTTTCCTTATTCAGCAATAATTGTCTATTAGCCGTATTCCACACTCTGGTGTCTTTGAAGTTTACCTGGTTAATTTTTTATGTCTATTTGTTGAATTTCTCGCTAAATAATTGTATTTTTTTAAAAAATTTGAATCTGGTCTTTTTCACCGATTCCTGTGTTGGTGTGATTGTATGTCTGATGTTTTGTTCGCTACCATTAATGAGATTAAATTATTGATTCTTGTTATACAAGTTTGGACAATATGAACAAATCAACAAACTCGGCAAGAAATTGATCAGGGAAAATAATCTGACTCATCGTCCTAGTCCTGGTAATAATCCCAAAAGGATTCGTCTAAATCCCTTGATCTTAGTAACAGAAATCTGTTTTGAGATTTGGTAAACTCCCAGCATCAGAAACTGGTCGCCTTAAGAAATATTTGACAGAAACCACAACTTATTCAGGCTTCAAATGTGTGCAATAAAAAGTTCCCAAAAGAACCATTTGTGATAATGACTTTCACGATCCTGGTGCCAGTAATAACTTATAAGAGCAGAGGCGACCCCATTAATAACCTATAAGAGGGAAGGCCACCCCATTAATAACTTATTAGGGGGAAGGCTACCTCATTAATAACTTATAAGGGGGAAGGCCACCCCACTAATAACGCATGACAAAATTGTGTATGGTATTCAGAGTTAAACGTTCAGTAGAAACAGTTGCGAGGTCTTTCAGCTCCACCAGAACAAAGTCATGAGCTGACTGTTTATGTTTTCAATGGTTCCTTACATATGTATACAATTACAATGGTTGCTTACATATGTATACAATGGTTGCTTACATATGTGTACCATGGTTGCTTACATATGTATACAATGGTTACTTACATATGTGTATACAATGGTTGCTTACATGTGTATCCTATGGTTGCTTACATATGTGTGCAATGGTTGCTTACATATGTGTGCAACGGTTGCTTACATATGTATACAATCGTTGCTTACAGATGTATACAATAGTTGCTTACAGATGTATACAATCGTTGCTTACAGATGTATACAATCGTTGCTTACAGATGTATACAATTGTTGCTTACAGATGTATACAATCGTTGCTTACAAACAGAAGATGTGCTTCTAGTTAGGGGTGTTATCGATTAATTTGAATTTAATCGTTAACTTTTGAAAAATTACCGAATAACAATGATTTTGATTAAGCTAAAAATAAGATGTATGGCGTCATTAAACTGAAAATTTCAAGGAAAGTAACAAAATCAGGCCATTAACATTCTTTATTTAAATACAAGTAGTTCAATATAATGTCAATGAATTTAAATTATGTTATTGTTAATTAGGTAAAAACAATGTTTAATTTTTTATATTATTTTCCCTATAAAAAGAGCTTATTTTAAAGTTTACACTTAAATTTTATTTTTTTAATGGAAAAGTTTGTAAATAAAAAAGCAAACTATTATTCATTATTAATAATTTATTAATAAATCGAATTGACTTTTTAACACCTTCTCTGTCATTTTAATCGCTATTTTATCGATTAAAATAATTGTAATCTATATTAAAAAAATTAATGAATACATCAAGAAATTAATCGTCAATGTCCGCAGCCCTACTTCTAATATAACATTCATACAAGTATTGACATTTTGTTTTTTATTTATGAATTTGCTTATTTTTCTTCACAAATGCTTTTTGGTATATTTGGATGTTAAGTACAAAAAATGTCAGATCAGACAAAATCTATAAAATTGCCATTTGACTCTTAGAGGAGCAAATTAAATTTCCAGTGAATGGCAAACCGGCAGATGAGATAGACGAGCTAAAGTGTACAGTCCTCTGGCATATTATTTACCTCTCAAACATGGTGCCAAAATTTCCTTTTTTTTAATGGATTTTTTATTTGCTCTGTCTTCTTAACCTATTTGTATTACCTCTTTTTTTTTTTTGTTGACGGGGAAAGACTCTCATAAAAGTGAACTCTTTTAATTTTCTGTATCAGCTCACCGCAGATTTCATTGAAATTGAGATTTGAAATTGTATCATCATATTTATCTGCCCCGTCCCGTTGTTTTGGCCTTGAAACCATCTGTCCATCCCAGGTGTTTTTTAAAGAACTTTTCCACTTATCTTAGCTCAGTATTTACATTGAAAGTATTCCATCCTTGTATGAATCTGTGCTACTTGTTTGTGTCATTTGTCATGAATCATGGCTCAGTATTTACATTGAGATTTGACCATTTTTGGATTTATCTGTGCTACTTGTTTATGACATTTTTTCCATGAATTCTATTTGATGAACTTAACGAGTCAGTGAATCAACAACCAGACACAATTCATTAAAACTTACAAGAACCCGTTAGAAGCAATAGGGGTAAAGATAGTTCATGACCAGGTATAATATCATTTCATTTGGCATGTCATCTTAAAATTGTATATATATACATATATATATATTAGGTGACAATTTTTTTGTCGGAATTGTACCCAAAGAGTTTCAGTAATGACGTACGTCTTATGTTAGGACATACGTCTTACGCTAGGTCGTACGTATTGCGCTAGGTCGTACGTCTTACGTTAGGACATACATCTTACGTTAGGTCATATATCCTACGTTAGGTCATATGTCCTACGCTAGGTCGTACGTCTTACGTTAGGACATACGTCTTACATTGGGGACATACATCTTACGTTAGGACATACATCTTACGTTAGGACATACGTCTTACGTTAGGACATACATCTTACGTTAGGACATACGTCTTACGTTAGGACATACGTCTTACATTGGGACATACATCTTACGTTAGGACATACGTCTTACGTTGGGACATACATCTTACGTTAGGACATACATCTTACGTTGGGACATACATCTTACGTTCGGACATACATCTTACGTTGGGACATACATCTTACGTTAGGACATACATCTTACGTTAGGACATACATCTTACGTTAGGACATACATCTTACGTTAGGACATACATCTTCTTACGTTAGGACATACATCTTACGTTGGGACATACGTCTTACATTGGGACATACATCTTACGTTAGGACATACATCTTACGTTAGGACATACGTCTTACATTGGGACATACATCTTACGTTAGGACATACGTCTTACGTTAGGACATACGTCTTACGTTAGGACATACATCTTACGTTGGGACATACGTCTTACATTGGGACATACATCTTACGTTAGGACATACGTCTTACATTGGGACATACATCTTACGTTAGGACATACGTCTTACGTTAGGACATACATCTTACGTTAGGACATACATCTTACGTTGGGACATACGTGTTACGTTGGGACATACGTCTTACATTGGGACATACATCTTACGTTAGGACATACATCTTACGTTTTGACATACATCTTACGTTAGGACATACATCTTACATTGGGACATAATCTTACGTTAGGACATACATCTTACGTTAGGACATACATCTTACGTTAGGACATACATCTTACGTTAGGACATACGTCTTACGTTAGGACATACGTCTTCCGTTAGGACATACGTCTTACGTTAGGACATACATCTTACGTTAGGACATACGTCTTACGTTAGGACATACATCTTACGTTGGGACATATGTCTTCAGCTAACATGTTTTTTTGCAGATCACTCGTGTTTTCTTTTAGATCACTTGTGTTTTATTTGAGATCACCTTTATTTTACAAGTTCATTTTTTGTCTAACAAAAATCCACATTTAAAAAAAAAAAAATTTGTTTTTAATCGTATTCCGGTTGATGTTTACACTAGAATCCTATATGTAACTTTTGATTTTTTGCTAGTTTTTCAATTGTACAACTCCAATATTGATTTTTCTGTAGTTTGTCAATTGTACACTTCAAATAAAACTAAATGCTTTAAGTTTAAGTAGTACTGGACCTGGTTTCTGTTTGCTCAAATTTATCTGGTTATGAAGTTTGCCTGAATATTTGAGAGGTTGAATTTTTGATGGTGCATTAAAAAATGTTGGTCTTTATATTTAGAAAAATATATTTTAACCTGAAGGCACATCAAGAAATGCACATAAATACGTGCACATAAATACGTGCCATTTTTTAAATCCAGATCAGAGTTTATTGAATATTTCCTCAACTTATTTGGGAAAGTCAGACAACAGTTTTGTGAAGGTGCTTACGGAACAGAAGCCTCATCTTCTTGACATTACTGAACAGAAGACTCATCTTCTTGACATTCCTGAACAGAAGCCTCATCTTCTTGACATTACTGAACAGAAGACTCATCTTCTTGACATTACTGAACAGAAGCCTCATCTCCTTGACATTACTGAACAGAAGACTCATCTTCTTGACATTCCTCGGTGACATTCTTCCTGCCAGTTACTTTGCTGGTGAGGAAAAGATATTCCAACTTTTGTTAAAACCCTCTGTTGGTTGCATCATTAACCAGGACAATTTAAGGAAACAAAACATTTATTTTTGGAAATATTTATTGCCCTCGTGATCTTAACTCTTGGTGACTTACCTGACTTAAGTGTGGGTGACTTACCTGACTTAATTGTGGTTGACTTACCTGACTTAATTGTGGGTCACTTACCTGACTTAAGTGTGGGTGACTTACCTGACTTAAGTGTGGGTGACTTACCTGACTTAAGTGTGGGTGACTTACCTGACTTAAGGGTGGTTGACTTACCTGACTTAAGTGTGGGTGACTTACCTGACTTGTGTGGATGACTTACCTGACTTAAGTGTGGGTGACTTACCTGACTTAAGTGTGGGTGACTTACTTGACTTGTGTGGGTGACTTACCTGACTTAATTGTGGTTGACTTACCTGACTTGAGTGGTTGACTTACCTGACTTGTGTGGATGACTTACCTGACTTAATTGTGGATGACTTACCTGACTTAATTGTGGATGACTTACCTGACTTAAGTGTGGATGACTTACCTGACTTGAGTGGGTGACTTACCTGACTTAAGTGTGGGTGACTTACCTGACTTGTTTGGGTGACTTACCTGACTTAAGTGTGGGTGACTTACCTGACTTGTGTGGATGACTTACCTGACTTAATTGTGGTTGACTTACACAGACAACCCTACCAATTTACTAATAATTTAGAGTGATTATTTCAAGTGTTTCTTCACTCCATTGTATGAACATAAGCCAGTTACAATTGTATGAACATAATGAGGGCAAGAGCTCATATATTATAAACATGAAAGGTGTCTATCAGTAATCTGTTGTGGAAGTATTTGTTTTCTAATGTTGTTGGTAAGGTTCATAATAATTATTATAGGATTAAACATAATAAAAGCTGGGTTTACTGAGCAGATATTGACAAACTTTTTGCAGAGGGACTTAATGGATAATAATTTTTGTTTGGAGACAACATAATTTTCCAGTAAATATCAAAAATGAATCTAATAAAGAATTATGAAAGACAATTATTACTATCAGGTGGTACAAAACTGTTGATATCTGTTTAACTGTGTGAAGATCTATTTCTAGTTACAAAATGAAACAATTTTTGTCAGGTCTCCAAAAGCCTTGCTGGCAAGTTTAAACATCACCCGTAAGCCACCGGTTGACCACCTACGGTCAAAAGACCATGCCAGATTTTTTAAAGAGTATTTAGGGAGTTTTAAAAAAAAAACTCCACAATTTCTTTATAAATTTTTTTTTTTTTTTTTTTGTAAGATGATCCTGACCATGCCATGTTTTTATTAAGTGAGTTTTAAAAACTCCATAATTTCTTTATAAATTTTTTTGTTCCTCTTACTCTTAATTCATTATTTTTTTTATTAATTAGCGGAATAAAATTTTGTGTGCTTCAATTTTTTATTTTGAACTTATCACGTAGTTGTGTGGCACTGAGTGTTTGGGATAATGATCATGTCCAATGTGAAATTTGTGCAATGCTAACCTAAGTGATCGTTCACCATATCTGCCTGAATTCCTACAAGTGCTGAATTGATTTCATGTTAAAAAAAAATAATTAAAAAAAAAAAGTTATTGTGGCAATAAAAACAACACAGACTGAAAATGATAGTGCCAGTTTGTTACGATGAGCTTATTTCTGTAGTGTTTTAGAATATTTTTTAATTGACATATTTGGCTGTTTGCTTGATGTGGACAACTTGTCACATTGTCAAGTAAATGATTTGATTTTATTCTCCAAACCACAGATTTTTCTTTTAACGCAGTGTTGTTTTTTTTTAAATTTTATTTTCAACAGAGCCACTTGTATTAGAGTTAGTTTATTAATAATTAATTTGGTAGTTATTATTTTATTAATGTGATAGTTATTGTTTTGTTAATGTTGTAGTTATTGTTTTATTAATGTGGTAGTTGTTTCATTAATGCGGTAGTTATTATTAATTCTTCTTAATTCTCTCCATAAAAATTACAATTTTTTTATATTGGAAAAACCTTGAACTAGAACTGTATAATGTCAAGTTAATTTAACAACTGTTTAACTATAAATGTTGCTTAATTCTCAATAATTGCTACAATTCCTCTCTTCCAATTCCATCATTTGTCAGGACTTGAAAGTTTTTGACAGAAGTAAGTTACCCCAGGTGATTGCTCTCAAATTCAAATTATATATTTTTTTATGCACTCCTGTGATTTGTTATGAAACATACCAAGTCATATGTTCATGAATCCATTCGTTATGAGTGAAGGTGATCATTAAAAAAATTTTCTGCCGTACAAAGTAAGTGTTGGGAAAAGTTAAATTTTTAGGGACGCTATTTTATTTGGACAATTCAGTGTATGAACAATTCAGATTTTTTCCCGTGTTTTTTTTTTGTAATGGTTTGAGGCGAGTTGTACTAAATACTAAAGATGATGCTTATAGTGAAGAAATATATTTTTTGGGGGTAAAGGACTGGCATTTAAAATTTTCATTATAATCTATTTAGAATCTCCCAATTGGTGAAAGGTTGTTTATTTGTTTAATATGTGTACGGGCTTAATATTTATTTTCTGCATGTTTGTCACAGAAAACCAGTATCTACAATTGAGAGATCAATGATGTATTTTTTTGGTGTATGACTGTCAATGCTTCTATTACATTGAGCCTATTAAGAGACCAAATTTTTATTTCCAGAGACATTTGTGATTTACACGGAGAACTAAGTGCCCCTACATTGTATTGTAAAAAAACTTACAGGCTATCCTATCCATGTTGTGTGTAGGCTTTGACGGGGACTTAACAGTTTTGACATTTTACATTCAGATACTTGAAAATAAAAGCTGGGGAAGGGGGGATAATTATTAAAAAAAGAATGATAATTCAACATTTATATCCTGAAATTCTGACGCCTATGGGTTATGTCCCCTCTAAGGTCCTTCGCTTGTGGGCACCAGTAAAAAAATAAACTTACTGTGCAAAGACACCCACAAACACATTTAATATGTTATCCTTGTCAAAATTCGCTCTGAGGTCATTCTAACCTGCTGCACGGTGTTCGATAACTGCTCGTTGGCAGGGCTTAAAGGGAACATTACCCATAGGCAGTCTATTTACATCTACATTGCACTCATGGTATAATAGTTATCATTGTTGTAGCAGGATTCAGTGATTGTTGTTTAGTGTTTTCTCCAGTCAATAAACTAAATAAGCCATAAGGTAACTACAGTTATATTTTATTAAGTTGGACCTTCGCCTTGAGGCCATCATAAATGACGTCAATAGTAGAGGAGAAAGTCTACCAAATTCATTTTCACGTATTTAAAAATTAGGATTAAGATTTTTTTATTAAACATGAGGTAGCCATTTTGGTATGGCAAAATGGTGTCTCAAGCATACTTGGAGAACCACTAGGTCAAAACCTATGACACTTTTTACAGTAATAACTAATTAATTAATAAAATGAATGTTTTTTAGGGGACGCTCAAAAGCTTATTGTATTTACACATAGAGTTGTCTGAAAAATAGGTGTGCAACATGGGTAGGAAGAGGGGATCTAAAATTGTAACTTTTGCATGTTATACGGATGGCCCCTTACAATATAAATAAGAGAATTTATCTTTAACTTGTCCATATTTACATCTACTTTTTAACATGGTTGATATTAATTGTGTGAATTACTTAATTAAATGAAATTATTTTATTCTTGGACTTGTGTTTATTGCCTAATGCCTATTCTTCTCAAGTTTTTCTAATAAGTTATCAATTGAACTCTTTTAACAACAACCAAGTGTCACAAACAGCAACAACACAATACACAAATTGAGCTGAAACATCATAAATATTCTATGATCACTCATATATCAAATAAATTTTCTCAAATTAGTATTCGAAGGTCGAGTGGTAGCGCACTCGACTGGCTGACCGATGGTCACGAGTTCGAATCCACACGAAGGTGAGGATTTGTTCCCGGGGCCCGAGGAGTCCCCGAGTCACCCAGCTCTGAATGGTTACCTAACTAACAATAGGTAGGCGGGTGGATAATGCGTGGAACCCTTATAGCCGTTGCCTGTGACCGGAGCATCACTTGCCAACAGATCATCTCTCATGGTCTGTGGACGCAATTATCTTCTGCTTAGAAGGAGCGCCTGTATATCTAAGATAAGATAAGATAAATAACACATCATCCCATAACTTTAAATATTTAAAAATTATGCTGTTGTGATCATTTTAACTTATTTGAATAATTTTTTTAAAAATTGTTTTATCTTTGCGCGCCTGGTATTTTTTAAGAGGGACAAAACGTTATGTTTTTAGAATAACTGCCATTTATGATTAATTGTAACTTTTTTTGTAATTATAACTTAAACAAAGAACCTATCCGATTCCAATAACACTTGCTTTAGACTCATTTTAAAGATATAGCAGAGAAGTGACATTGCAAAGACATTTTAGTTTTATTCCCCACTCTGCAAGGACTGTTGGTGATCTATATATATATAAAAATGCATGTATGTATGTATGTGTGTGTGCATGTCCTCTACAGTTGACTAAACCATTCACCCGATCATCATGTACATTTTGGGGACATTTTGAGTACGCTCCCCGAGTGGTACCTGGCAACTTTTTTTTTTCTCTAAATTTAACACTCATGGGGAGCCGGGGGCCCATAATGTCATTTTTTGCTAATATAAGCTAAATAAAATTTAGTTTAAGTGTTAGCTACTGTGTAAATTAATGAATCTTAACCAACTTTGTATATAAAAACTTGACAGCCAATATTAAAATACTACAGGGCACTGAACTCCTGATGACCATTCATTCATTTTGGTCTGGGGGCCCTAAATGCTTTTTTTTCTTAAGCGTTTAAGATTTTATTCCCCATTCAATTAATGATCTTGGAAAAATAATGATAAATGTATCCATTATTATTCATATTGCAATGAACAGGTGTTTTGAACTTTAAATCTTGCACTGAATGGGCCCTGGGGCCCTTAATGTGGTATTTTGCTAATATGAGCTATAATAAAAATTAGTATGCGTTAGTAAATTAATAAATCTTAACCAAACTTTGTATACAAAAACTTGGTCGCTCATATTAAAATACTTACGGGCACTGAACTTCTAATATCAATTTCTTTGGGGCTGGGGGCCCCAAATGTCTTTTTTGTATATGTGTAAGATATTTTTCCCACTCACTTTTTAACGATCTTGAGAAATATATATCCATGATGAAACTGAATTAAAATGAACATGTTTTTGATATGGACATCTTGCACCAAATGGGCACTGGGGCCCCTTAAAGTCATTTTCCCCTATATTAGATTTTATAAAAAATTAGTTTAAGCGTTTAGTATATAAAAACTTAAAGAGCCTATATAAATTGCTGTAGGGCACTGAACTCCCAATGTCCATTCCCTTGGAGCCCCAAATGTCTCTTTTACTGAACGTTAATATTTGTATTCCCTTCTCAATTTTAGGCGATATTCAGAAATATGGCTTGAGTACAGCAGCATTAAAAAAATTAATTTATCACTCATTTTGGGGCCGGGGCCCTTAACAGCGTATCTTCTTTTGTAAGTTTTAAATTATTTATTTATTCGTTTGCTATGAAACTTTGACTTTTTTTTTTGCAAAGGTTTCTGGGATGGTATTGTATAATTAAACTAATCAGGGGAAAATTCTGAAACAAAATTCAACAAGTAAACTTATAATTATAATATATAATGATGGTAAGTTTAAAATTGACATTTTCCCAATGACTTATGTCCCCTTGCAGAGAGGCGTGAAAGGAAAGAAAGAGGATAATCATAATTGATATTGAAGTTTATTATTTGTGTTGTTATATATAACAATCTTTTACTTTAAAACACACACAAGAACATGTTATTTAAAAAATAAGAAAGATTCAATTCTTCCCATTGATCGATGCAATCTTCATCAAGTAATGTTGCTAGAATCAAATCTTCCTGCAGTCGAAGCCACTACTTGATAACCTCAAAGTTATGCTAGAATCAAATCAACTTGAGGATCCAGCCGTGACTTTTTTTATTCACTACATCTATCGTCTATCATCTTACTGATCTAGGACCCCAGGACAAGGTCATGTACCCTTGTGTGACCAGTTCAAGGTCATCAAAAATACATCACCGTTTAGCCGGGCCGATAAGCTTGAAAGTATAACTACACCATATTACAACCTCTACAGATCTTAAAAAATATGTATGGACTCGTTAGTACCAAAACAAGTGTATTGACTTGCTACCAATACAAGTGTATTGACTTGCTACCAATACAAGTGTATTGACTTGCTTGCAATTATACAAGTGTATTGAGACCAAATAATAATGTTGACAGAAGAGAGCTGCACAGATCCATTAATATCACAAAAGAACATCACCACAGGAACAACAATGGTTCATTATACTCAAGATATTTTATCTTTTTTCCCCCCTTGTAACTTATTGTTCATGACCCATTTGATTGTATTTTACTGTTAGTTCCAATGCCAGTTGAAAAAAAAAAAGGCAAACCTACAACTACTACTACTACTCTATTTATACAACTACTACAATTTTAACTAATTATTTAGCTAGAGTCATGGTGTGACAAAAATGTTCCTTATTTATGTAGGCTAATACCAAGATCACCTCCCCCCTGACTCCCCCCCCCCAAACCACTTCATATGTGCGGTGTATAAACTAAACAGTGTAAACTACCAAAATACAACCCCCCCCCCCCCCCCCCCCCCCCCCCCCCACNACAGTTTAAAAAAACAAAATACAAACCCCCCCCCCCCCCGCGCTTCCCAGAACAATATTTAAAAACTAAAACAACCACACAAAAAAACCATTCAAGTAGGGATGTAGTTTTCCCAGATTTCCTGTTGACACATCAAAGTTGCTAATATAAATAAAAAGACAGTATCCAAGGTAAATGATAAATGCATTAGGTCGCTCTGTACATCAACACGGGCTGGTCAAGATGGTCAAGATGGAGGTTTTGTACAATTGCACATAAACAGAGGTCATAATCATAGTACAAGAACAATAAATAATCATGATTATTGTTAGACAGAGGTGATAATCATGGTACAAGAACAATAAATGTCATGATAAATGTTAGATGGAGGTTATAATCATAGTACAAGAACAATAAATATCATGATAAACGTTAGATCTAAGGAGTTGTAGAAATGATGGAAAGTTCTATACAAGTGGAGTTAAAATTCATGTTCATCAAACAAAGTCAACACCATTTCATTATGTCAACTATTTACACTTTTACACACACAAAAATGAGTAAAATATCTCAGAAAAATATCAACTTGTATATAAGAATATAATAGTAATAGATTATTCTGATGTTAAAAGAATGTAAACGTAAGTCTTGAGGGTAAAAACTGAGAAATTGACCATTTTTTAAAGTTTATATTGCTGTCTTTTACCCGGTCGCTCGGTACAGGTAAGTACAAACAAACATTTACATAACCAAAGTTTACCTGGTCACTCGGTACAGGTAAGTACAAACATACATTTACATAACCAAAGTTTACCTGGTCACTCGGTACAGGTAAGTACAAACAAACATTTACATAACCAAAGTTTACCTGGTCACTCGGTACAGGTAAGTACAAACAAACATTTACATAACAAAAGAAAAGTGCTCCATGCAAACAGCAGGAAACTGAGAGCAAAAGTTCAACAGCAGCAGTTAAGTTCTGTGTTAAGACGGGAAATAGAAGAATCTTGGAACTGTCCGATCAGGTCAAGGGAAATACGACAACAGCTTACTACAGCGTGCAGATTTAAAAACATGAAACACTAATCTTGGTCAAAGTCAAGTTGTAAGTTATATGTGTATATGTATATATATATATTGTTACTACTGTATTCTTGGTCATGATGTCAAGCTGTAAGTTTAATGTAAATAAACTAATATATATATATATATATATATATTGTTAGTACTGTGTTCTTGGTCATGATGTCAGTTGATGTTAGTTTAATGTAAATAAACTATGAAGACCACAGGGGAAGAGACGGCTATGTGACATTGTCTAAATTTTCTGGTTATCCCCCGTATCTGATGGAGATGAAAAATAGAATGCTCTAAATGAGGTTTGGTGAAATATTATTAAGTCTTTGACACTATTAAAAATTAACTCTTAGTGTGCCAGAGCGCGGTAATCCGCGGTTTACCGTTTTTTACCAAAGAGCGTAATGCGCAACTCGATAGAACTCTCTTTAGAAACGAAACTACAGGAAATAAAAACTCTTCAGTGCGTGAAAAACAATGCTTTCCTCTTCCGGCAATGGGCGGCTGAAGATGCAATTTGCTATATTTTATAACTAAAATAATAGAACTCAACTACAGGTAAAAATTGTTTTAAACTCAGTACGGTCTTTTGGATACATAAAATAACCATTCTTATCCTAAAAGATGAAGTCAGTATGACAATAATAATATTAATAGATTTTACGCAATTTTTTTAATTTCATAACCAGTTGATCGCAATTCAGGAAATTCTTACAGCACTGAGGCGGAAGTTTTCCAAAAACCTTTGGCACATTAAGAGTTAATTGTTATGCTTGGTCATGATGTCCAATTGTAAGTTTAATATACATAAACTAATATATATCTAATAAATATCGTTACGGCTGTTTTCATGGTAATGATGTTAATTGTAAGTTATGTATCGGCATGACTATAAAATGACAACTGAAATAGAGGCTAGTCACACACACACAAAATCAGGATCATAATACCTGTCTCAATGATTGCTATTAGTTGATGTCTATATATTTGTGTCATAGACTCCCTGGGGTTGAGATGCATGCCTGCTTACCAAGTCAGTTCACATGCCAAACTGTGATCTTGGTGGAAACAGATAACTAGGAGCCGACGGGGGCCATCTTACAAAGTTAATTGGTCAAATCGACCGCTCGTCCATGAATAATGGAAATATTTGGTACTATCCTGGTGGAAAATTAAATCCATCGTAACAAAGGCTTTGCACAAACAAAATGTTGCTACAAAATCCTTGAAATATAAAACATATCCGGGGAGAGATTGATTGAGTTGATTGATTGAAATACACGAATGTCCTTACGCCTGACTGATTGAATACATGAATGTCCTTTCACCTGATTGATTGAATACATGAATGTCCTTACACCTACAGATTGTCATCAGGTACAAAAAAATTATTTTAAATTTGTTCCGTTACTCGATCAACTAAATGTATTCATTGAACAATATTTTTTGTTAGCAGTTACTCCAAGTAGAATTTCCTCAAGATGAAGTTGCAAGAAAACTGCACCCCTTGCCCAAGGATCTCACGTGCCGTACACCGCAACAGCCTGATAGACAGTTCTAGAAGAGTTGCTCGTGGCTGAGAGTCGGAGACTTTCACCACATACACTGGCACACAAATGTGTGCATATATAACTTTTAAGGTCAAGTGGACCCACACGCCACTATTTCACCATGTCCGTCAAGTTCATCCAGGCCCGGGGGGCACAACGGGAATCATCTCCGTGACGCCCCGTCGCTGCCAGGGGGAGACCGCTGCTGCCCTGTAGGAGAATTTCCCTCGATGACGTTGTGGAGAGCGTTAGGGGTCAGCCACTCTTTGGGTATTGCCCTCTCTAGAAACGGTATACAGGAACTGACATAGGCTAAACGGTTGACCCAGCTCGGAAGCTCTTTACCACACAGTATCTGTTCAAATAGAGAAAACAAAATATAACCAATAATGATAATAGTGATAACAAATAGAGAAAACAAAATATAACCATATTGAGGGAGAATTTCATTGTTTTTAGAGCACACAAAAAAGATAAAAACCTTTCACAAAAAGTTGAAGTGCGTGTCTTAGCATTTAAAATAAAAAGAATAAAAATACCCAATTAAGAATAAAAATGAATTCAAGCGTTGAATAACATTACTTTTACATTTACTGCATATATATATATATATATAAAAGTTTACAATGTAAAAAAACCTGTACAGCTAAGACCCAATAAAATTTTAATTGATATGCCACATTGTGCAGTCATTCCCCTGTCACTTGTATAATTTCATTTTGAACCAAAAAATATAGCTGCAAAATAAGTATTAATATACTTAATAAAATCGAAAACTATAAAGCAAATTATTCTTCTTAACATTTAAGTTTACGTTTCCAAGTACCGAATAGAATTTTTTTTTCAATTGTCATTTTTAAGATTTAGAGCATAAAAAGTCTTGTTACATTGTGTGTAGGGTGGGCAGCATTGTTCCCTTTAAGCTGTGTGGCTGCACAGATATCTGAATGATGCAGTGTAGCAGTTCAGAATTGCAACACAGTGAATTTTGTATGATTTTGCAAAGACTTGTGTGTAGTGCATGTTTACCTGTACAAGGGCGGAAGTGAAGTGATTGCAGTTCTTGTTCAAGAGATGATACTGATCCCCTCGGAACTCTTTCCCCAACTCCTCCGTTATTTTCCTGACGTCCTCTGGTGTGAAGTCTGTGGACCCTAAGCAGATGGCCTCTCTGTTGAATAGCAGCGTTCAGAAAAACTCTTAGAATAAACTTTCCACACTTGACCTGAACAACCCCCC
>MUZC01001650.1:39324-52465 GCA_002072015.1 Radix auricularia
ACCCCCCCCCCCCCCCCCCCCCACTAATGAGTTTTAATGACACAAAATGGTAGCGACCCTATCTACCTAGAGCACTTGAGAAAACATCTACTAAATCACTGATTAAGAATACAAGTGGAAATTCATTTAAGCAACTACTGAACAAATTTTTACAGGCACATTCATGTAACATTGAAGAGAGAATTAGTCAAATAGTTGACCCACACATTCATGTAACATTGAAGAGAGAATTAGTCAAATAGTTGACCAACAACACATTCATATATCATTAAAGAGAGAATTAGTCAAATAGTTGACCAACAACACATTTATATATCATTGAAGAGTGAATTAGTCAAATAGTTGACCAACAACACATTCATATATCATTGAATAGAGAATTAGTCAAATAGTTGACAAACAACATATTCATGTATCATTGAAAAGAGAATTAGTCAAATAGTTGACAAACAACATATTTATATATCATTGAAGAGTGAATTAGTCAAATAGTTGACCAACAACATATTTATGTATCATTGAAGAGAGAATTAGTCAAATAGTTGACCAACAACATATTTATATATCATTGAAGAGTGCATTAGTCAAATAGTTGACCAACAACATATTTATATATCATTGAAGAGAGCATTAGTCAAATAGTTGACCAACATATTTATATATCATTGAAGAGAGCATTAGTCAAATAGTTGACCAACATATTTATATATCAATGAAGAGAGAATCAGTCAAATAGTTGACCAACATATTTATATATCATTGAAGAGAGAATTAGTCAAATAGTTGACCAACAACATATTTATATATCATTGAAGAGAGAATTAGTCAAATAGTTGACCCACACATTCATATTAAGGTTGTTAAGACCGCTCGTTTTTGAGGACCGACTAACCGTTCAAAAAAAGACCGGTTAACGGGTTAACCGCTCGTCCTTATATCCCTAATGTTTTGAGACCCATTTGAGAACTAACAAGAGAATGTTGTCGCCTGGCATCGTCTGATGGCATCAAAGCCCGCTTCCCCCCGCTTGCGTTCAGCTCTTTCCGCATGCCCCTCAATTCAAAGCATTTTTTTAAATCCAAAAAATTAACTAAACAGTGATGGTTAATTGTCTTTTTTATATTTTATTTTGGGTACTCGTAGTTCACCGGTCTAAATAAGAGGACAGGTTCAATAGTTCGTTAAAGTTAGCAAGGTTTTTTCATTAGTTTCAAAAAACCAACGCCTCGCCTCGCCCCGTCCTTTGTGACGTCATGTTTACCTCTCTTGTGTGTGATGCCGATCAACTCGCATATTAAAATTAATAATATAATAAAATTATAAAGCTACGATAGAATGGAATTTATTTTAAAAAACATTATTTTTCGATCGTCAACTCGCCAGAATAATTGAATTTTGCGACGCACATGTTCCCCCTCCCCGTTTTTTTCTGTTCAAATAGGGTTTGAGCTACACTCGGCGTACTATTACTAGTATTAATGTGGTAATCAAATGCCTTTGACTAGCAGGAAAACTGTCACTAAAAGACCGAACTCGAATTTGTGGGCCGATTAATCGCCCGGTATCTTTGCTACGTCTTTCAAATACCTCTCGTATTATAGGTACATGTGCTTCACTAAGCGGCGTGCGCCGATAAGTTTTTGAATGCCTGAACTGAAACAGACTATAAACCGGTGATCAGAAAATGCGGATAGGTCACGGGGTCATATGCTCTTATAGCTTTCTTTGTCTTTATAAGAAACAGACTATAATTAATATAAATAGAAACAGCCTCGGCCTTGACCGTTGTTGACATCTAACGCGCACTGTGTTAGTCTAGTACAGTCACCGCGACAAAGCGAGAGGGAGGGGCGTTACCGCTTGTGTTGTTTTTTTTTTTCACTACGTTATCGCTAGGTTTGTTGTTTTCTTTTGGGTTAGGCGGTCCTACGGTCATGAATAAAGATGACCGGCCGCTAGTGAAGTACATGTACCTATATTACGAGAGGTATTTGAAAGACGTAGCAAAGATATCGGGCGATTAATCGGCTGGATCTTGGTATCGCTTTAACTCACCGCAACAAAGCGAGAGGGAGAGGCGAGGCGCGTTACCGCTTGTGTTGTTTTTTTCACTAGTTTTTTTCACTGCGTTAACGCTAGTTTTTGTTAGTTTGTTGTTGTTGTTTTCTTTTGGGTTACACGGTCCTACGGTCCCGAATAAAGATGACCGGTCCTGGTCTGAGGATCGGTTAACCGAATAACCGGTTAACCGTTAACAACCTTAATTCATATATCATTGAATAGAGAATTAGTCAAATAGTTGACCAACACATATATATATCATTGCAGAGTGAATTAGTCAAATAGTTGACCCACACATGTATATATCATTGAAGAGTGAATTAGTCAAATAGTTGACCAACAACACAGTCATATATCATTAAAGAGAGAATTAGTCAAATAGTTGACCAACATATTTATATATCATTGATGAGAGAATTAGTCAAATAGTGGACCAACATATTTATATATCATTGAAGAGAGAATTAGTCAAATAGTTGACCAACATATTTCTATATCATTGAAGAGAGCATTAGTCAAATAGTTGACCAACAACATATGCATATATCATTGAAGAGAGAATTAGTCAAATAGTTGACCAACACATATATATATCATTGAAGAGTGAATTAGTCAAATAGTTGACCCACACATGTATATATCATTGAAGAGAGAATTAGTCAAATAGTTGACCAACATATTTATATATCATTGAAGAGAGCATTAGTCAAATAGTTGACCAACATATTTATATATCATTGAAGAGAGAATTAGTCAAATAGTTGACCCACACATTCATATATCATTGAATAGAGAATTAGTCAAATAGTTGACCAACACATATATATATCATTGAAGAGTGAATTAGTCAAATAGTTGACCAACACATTTATATATCATTGAAGAGTGAATTCGTCAAATAGTTGACCAACAACATATTTATATATCATTGAAGAGAGAATTAGTCAAATAGTTGACCAACAACACAGTCATATATCATTGAAGAGAGAAATCGTCAAATAATCCACAAACACATATTAATTTTTTCATTAACAAGGAAACTGAATAAAAATTACAAAAATATGAGGTTTATTTGTTTACCACTGCGACTCTAGTAGGAGACTACCACAATAACTCTAGTAGGAGACTACCACAATAACTCTAGTAGGAGACTACCACAATGACTCTAGTAGGAGACCACCACAATGACTCTAGTAGGAGACTACCACAATAACTCTAGTAGGAGACTACCACAATGACTAGTAGGAGACTACCACAATGACTCTAGTAGGAGAGTACCACAATGACTCTAGTAGGAGACTACCACAATGACTCTAGTAGGAGACTACCACAATGACTCTAGTAGGAGACTACCACAATGACTCTAGTAGGAGACCACAACAATGTATGTGTCTTAGCCTGAAGTTCACAACACTTAGAACTCAATGCTGAATAAACTCGGACTACAAACTGTATAATTCCAAAAATCACAAAAAAGTATGGAAACAAATCCAAGGGCCATAATCACAAGCTTACAAAATGATCTTTCAGCAGATAAGGAATCTAAAAAAAAAAAAAAAGTATGCACTGATATTAACATTTATATATACTCAGTACTCTAGTAATAAGTAACTAGTTTGAGACTAACTTGAATTTGAATTGTTCCCCTAGGTCATCAGCATCTCTTGGCTCAATCTCAAACACGCCAGATAAGGGCAGGGGATGGCCACCGTAAGCATATTCTGAAACAATGCACGTATATCATATCATCTGACATACATATTCTGAAACAATGCACTCATATCATATCATCTGTATACATATTGTGAAACAATGCACCAATATCATATCATCTGACATACATATTCTGAAACAATGCACTCATATCATGTCATCTGACATACATTTAGATTGAACATTTTTAGGGAAATAATTGTTAAAGTTACATTGTTTTCCTTTACAGATGGTTAATTTGAAATCACAATCACCTTATTACATCTTATATGAAATATCTCTTGTCTTAGTAATTGTCTTAAGTAATGTCCATTGTTATATATTCAGTGTCATGCAACCATTGTCCCACACATCTGATGTCCTACATTCATTGTCCCACACATCTGATGTACTACATTCATTGTCCCACACATCTGATGTACTACATTCATTGTCCCACACATCTGATGTACTACATCCCTTGTCCCGCACATCTCATGTCCTACATCCTTTGTCCCACTCATCTGATGTCATACATAAATTGTCCCATAAATCTAATGTCATACATCCCTTTCCCCATAAATCTAACGTCCTACATCCCTTGTCCCATAAATCTAATGTCATACATACATTGTCCCATAAATCTCATGTCATACATCCTTATCCCATAAATCTCCAGTCATACATCTCTTGCCCCATATATCTAATGTCATACATCCCTTGTCCCATAAATCTAATGTCCTACATCCCTTGTCCCACTCATCTGATGTCCTACATCACTTGTCCCATAAATCTAATGTCATACATACAATGTCTCACAAATCTAATGTCATACATCTCTTGTCCCATAAATCTAATGTCATACATCTCTTGTCCCATAAATCTAATGTCCTACATCCCTTGTCCCACTCATCTGATGTCCTACATCACTTGTCCCACAAATCTAATGTCATACATCTCTTGTCCCACTCATCTGATGTCCTACATCACTTGTCCCACAAATCTAATGTCATACATCCCTTGTCCCATAAATCTAATGTCATACATACAATGTCCCATAAATCTAATGTCATACATCTCTTGTCCCATAAATCTATTGTCATACATCCCTTGTCCCATAAATGTAATGTCATACATATAATGTCCCACAAATCTCATATCATACATCCCTTGTACCATACACCCCAAGTCACATCCCTACAGATCCCTACCAGTGCCATAAACTTGTACACCAGAATGGAAGACTCCGATGCCGAGGGATGTGGTGTATTCATTGATCCAATACTGCAACATTTAGTAAATAGTCTTGTTACATAAATCTACTGCGTTACATATTAAAAAAATGAACATATTCCAATAATACAACATTGTGTTTAGAATCTTGTTCTTTAAGAGTATTGTGTTAAATATCATTTAAAAAAACATAAAAATTGGTTGTATTTATCTCTCATCTATGCAAGTTTATATGCTAATTGTTTAAGGACCTAGTTTAAGTTATGATAAAAATGTATGACACAAGAGTTACGCACTCACCATATCATAAACATTGAGAATCACTGGTTCACTTGCCATGTTAACTCTTCAAACAGTGTGGTAAGTTTCAACAGTTGTGGAGCACAAACAAGTCACTGCTCAAACATCTATCACTTACTCGTCTTAGTGTACGGCTTTAATCTAAGACTCTACCTATGTAGTCTAAAGTAAGTTTTTACTAAAAATATCACATGAAACACAAAATGATTAGATGTTTTAAATCAAAGTTAGCTAATAATTTTTTAAGATGATTTTACAGTTATTCCTAAAATTACTAATTAATACCTGATGACTAATACGAATGCCTAATGAAATAACAAAATTGGGGCCGTCCATAAAGTATGAAATGCTATTTTTGACAATTTTTAACTCCTCCTCCCCCCTCTCCCCCTTGNCCCCCCAAAGTACATCACACTTTCGAAAAAATAAAAAAAAACTTTATTAACAAAATAAATACAACATAATATAAAACACTGTGATTTTACACATGGCCGGACACCTCCCCCTCACCCTGTCACAAACAGTCACACTTTCCTTACACCCCCTGCCCATCTCTGGAGCGTGACGTACTTTATGGACGGCCCCATTAGTAGTAGTAGTTTGCCTATTTAGTATAACTACTAGAGTATATAAAATATATCCAGTATCTACGGGAGATACTATAGAGCATCAATGGTGAGCCTATGGCACACTAGCCTCATCAGCTGGCATGCGACTAAAATATTACTTCCTTAATAAAACCAGCTACGCCAAACCCCCATTTTCTGAATTTTTGGGTTTCATTGGACCAATGTGGAGTCCAATAATTTCAACGAAACCTGTGGAGTGTTGGCATTTTGCTATAATAAGTGAGTTTTGGCTTAAGTATAAGTCCAAGCTTAGTTATAATTATTAGTTAGTAAATGATAGTGTATTAATAATAGTAATAGTATTGGTCTTATTGGATACACTAAAATTAATTATATTAATATTAGGTATTTAGTCTAAGTTAATTTTGTTATTAATTAAGTGCCCATGCCCATATAATATATATTATATATAGTGACCCAATATAATCAATATAGTTAATATAGTATAGTGTAGGCAGTGACAGTGACAGGACTGAAGCGAAGTATGTCGTGACATCACAACACTATGCGTTACTGGAAAAGAGAGTTTTATATCTTATCTTATCTTAGATATACAGACGCTCCTTCTATGCAGAAGATAATTGCGTCCACAGACCATGAGAGATGATCTGTTGGCAAGTGATGTAGCGGTCACAGGCCACGGCTATAGGGGTTCCACGCATTACCCCAGCCGCCTAACTATTGTCTAGTTAGGTACCCATTCGGAGCTGGGTGACTCGGGGACTCCTCAGGCCCCGAGAGCAAATCCTCACCTTAGTGTGGATTCGAACTCGTGACCATCGGTATGACAGTCGAGAGCGCTACCTCTCGACCACCATGTCCTTTATATAAATATAAAGGATTTTCAAAAATAGAAGGTTTTAGGGTTTGGGTTAGGTATAGCTATAGAATTTTCGGAAAATTGAAGGTTTTAGGGTTTGGGTTAGGTATAGCTATAGAATTTTAATTTTAAAGCTTTTTAAGGACGTGCTATAACAACAAAGATGGCCACCGGTAATGACCGTGACATCACGGTCGACATACTTCGAATTAACCCAGTGTTTAAGTTTAGTATTAGTATTAATTAAAATTAAAGTACTTAAATTTAAAGATATAAAATTGTAAAAAAAAATAGTATTCTTTTGGGGTTGGAAAAAATATAAATTTTACAATTACCATAATCATGTTTTAATCGTAATTTAAATTGTAAGTTTTTTAAGTGTTAAAAGTTAAATAATTGTAGATCTTTCAATCATATTCAATGATAATGATAAATTGATTTAATTACTGTGACTACCTACTGTGAGTGTGAGGACTTTGACTTTTAACAAGATAAGTTAACATTAACATTTGTAGAAAAATAAAAGTTGCCAAACATTAAAAGGTACTTACACTTGACGTGATGTGCTGATTTTGCAGACATTGGGCCTGTTTTCAATCTTTAGATAGTGACTAAAATGATATGAGTATGAGCTATGTACAGTACACATAACAATAAGTTTTAAGGGGGGAGGAAACTGGAAAGTAGTATATGGGATGTGTTAATCGTCACTTCCGATGAGTCATATTCCCGAAAAAGTCGAAAGAAAACGAAATAGCATCATCTCAAACTCAAACTTGTAGTTGGTGGAGGTACTTTTGTAACGTTAAAAATTTTAACGACACTATGTGGATGTGAAATACTCTTCGATATAATTCGAAAGTCACAATCGAACATAACCACTTAGAATAATCGTATTTTTAAAAATCTAGCACTGAACTGTGAAAGTTTAATTACTTAGAATATACCATATTCTATATTATAGTTTTTTTTTAAAAAAACAACAGCAGACTGGCCTACTTTTATTACTTAAATTCATTAGATCCAGGCTTTACCAAAGTCCAAATACATGTTACAAAACTTTTAACTCCGCGGTCGTTTGTCATCAATGATAACTGGGGATAGACTTTCAAAATCCTCTCTATGGGCCGTCTATAAAGTACGTCACGCTATTTTTGAACATTTTAAACTCCCCCCTCCCCAAAGTACGACACACTTTCTTACAAAAATATACTTTTCATTTACAAAATAATTGAAATTTAAAATAAAACATCGTGACGTCACACATGGCCGGACAACCCCTCCCCCATGTCACACTTTCTTACACCCCCACCGTCCCTCTGGAGCGTGACGTACGTTATGGACGGACCCATAGAGATAACTGCAAGAACAGTTGTGCGCAACCTTTGGGCTATTGCCAGCCGCATAAAGAAATTAAGTTTAAAACGGCCACCCCAAATTTTTCACTGAAAAACGAAACGGTCACTGTGAAAAATGTATCTCTCGAAATATTCAACGCGGGATAATAATGACATAATCATAATGTACTGTAGGCAAACACAGTGCTTGCTTAATAACTCTGATTTAGAAATACCACACACAGATAACTTATTACAACCCCCAAATAGACATTAAGATAAAAACACCTTTCTTTTTCCATATGCAAGAACAAACACATACAAGTTTTCTTTCTTCCCGTCCTGTATTCGGGCGTGGAATGGGTTGCCTAAAGCAACCAGGAAAGCAAACACTTTATCATCATTTAAAACTGTAATAAAAATCCAGTACTAAACACAAACCATAGATAAACGTATGACGCAATAATCTTCTGTACAGAAGGGGCGTCTGTAACATATAAGATAAGATACAAACAAAAACATTTCCATCGATATTCTCTTATATTTCTACTTTATTGAACATTGTCATGTAAACCTAACATCATGTCACACACGTACAGCATGAGTATATTTTTTAAGTGGCATCAATACACTGAGAACACAATAATTGAATAAGTGATAAGCTGCTTCAGTAACACTGTCCATGTAGCTTAGCAGTCTAGAGTCCAGAAATTAGTGGCTGCTTTGGTCTTGGATGTTTGCCGAGAGTGGCGCAAAGTCCGGGCACTCCCTGGAGATCATCAGTTTTATTCCGGACGCCAGATTGGTGTCCACCAGTCGGGTTCGATATTTTTTCTTGAGATATTTCATTCGTGAAAATGACGCTTCGCACACGTAAGTGCTTCCAAGCAGAGGCGTCACTAGAGTTGGTGTCACCCGGGGTGGTAGCTCATGGTGTCACCCGGGGCGGTAGCTCATGGTGTCACCCCCTCATGATTTAACCCATAGAAATCCTCCGAGTTTTTCAGTGCCAAATAACGGGAATATATAGAATTTTACGGTCTGGTGTCACCCCCCTGATGGTGTCACCCGGGGCGGCCCGCCCCCTCCGAACCCCCCTAGCGACGCCACTGCTTCCAAGCAGCACTAGAGTATTTCTTGCTATTTCGCGAAGCTTGGGATACTCCACGGGTACATTTCATGTCTCCAGTAGATGGTTTTTGTTCTTGAATTTCTTCACAACAAGCTTAACGTAATTGTTTAGTTCGATCAGTTCCATTTGGACATCCAACGGCGCAATCAATGTCTCAACCAAATGTGGAGAAGCAACGAGTTTCATATTTTCTGAGATCTTCTAGAAGTCCTGAAAACGTTTTGTGAATTCCAACAACAGCGCTTCGAGCAGTGGCGTCGCTAGGGGGTGCGGTGGGTGCGGGCCGCCCCGGGTGACACCATCAGGGGGGTGACACCAGACTGTAAAATTCTATATATTCCCGTTATTTGGCACTGGAAAACTCGGAGGAGTTCTATGGGTTAAATCGTGAGGGGGTGACATCAAACGCTACCGCCCCGGGTGACACCATGAGCTACCGCCCCGGGTGACACCAACCCTAGTGACGCCTCTGGCTTCGAGGACGCATGAAAAGGACGTAGCTGGAATTTCATCTTTTGTTATTTCATGGCTCTCGATTAGAGTGCTGATTGGCGGGAAATGACAGAGATTGAGCTGTTGAATATGACTTTGTAGCAGACGACATTTTTCACAGAAATCCTGTACTCTTCTGAACATGAGGCAAACTGTTGTTCCTTTGCAATAAGATAATTGCTTAGGAGTGTAAATGAATATTCGATGTTTCATTTACAACTTTACATATAATATTGCCGAATTGATAAAGGAGTGCATTGGTAAGGTAAAGCCTTGGATGAGTTTCAGCAAAGTTCAATCTGAATGATGATTAGACTACAATAAATAACGCAGTACTTTTTCTCTTCCAAATTCTATTCAGGTAGCTAGTCCTGATATACTGTTCAAAACATCGACTAGGAATCTTGGCTACATTGTTTCTGACAATATGTCTACCAACTACTTCATCCAATCACATCTGTTGCCTATACTGCCATTCGTCTGACCAGCTAAATCCGTCATTACTTATCAGTTAAAGCAACAAAAACTTTAGTCTGTGCTCTTGTTCTAGCTCGTATTGCAATTCTCTTCTGTCAGGTGTGCATTTGAGAACGCATATATATATATATTCGTAAAGCTGCAATTTATTATTTCGCGAAATCAGCTAAGTCGCGGTAATTCCATGGCTCCAAAGTTTTGTGTCGTCACACAGCAACTTCGTTCTGCTATGTAAGAAATAAGGAAGAAAATCTTCTTGGGGGCCATCCATGAAGTACGTCACGCTCCAGAGGGGGGAGGGGATGTAAGAAAGTGTGACAGGGGGGTGTCCGGTCATGTGTGACGTCACGGTGTTTTATGTTAAATTTTAATTATTTTGTTAATAAAAGAATTAAAATATTTTTTTGTTACGAAAGTGTGACGTACTTTAGGGGGGGGGGGTCCGAGATTTATGACAGGGGGAGGGGTGTTAAAATGGTCAAAAATAGCGTGACTTACTTTATGTACGGCCCCTTGTCTACATATGCCTCAGATGCACGTCTAAATAAATATAAATTATAAAATAATAATACAAGGGAAAAGTATGTAAGAAACACAAAATATAAATTATTAATACATTTGAAAAAAAAAGGGATATTTTCTTAAATTTTAACATAATTTTAATCGAGCCAATTAATTTTAATCGATTAACATCTTCAACGATTAATTAATCGTTAATTTCCGCAGTCATGGGCCGTTTTACGGATCACCTGAACACCTCGTTCCGTTATTGAGTTACCATGAGAGTTATGCACGGCGCACGACTGAATTCACGATAACTTTCGTTTTTAGTGTGCAAAGGGAAGCTACCGAGAAGCACACAGAACAAAATCGGGATAAATATATATTTCCTATAATTTTGTTCTACAAAGAATTCGAAGATGCATAGGTCACTTCTGCGAGTGTTAAAGAATGGGAAATTGATGAAATTTAAATTACGAACATCTCTGACTTTCAATAAGGTATTGTGCATTGAATTAGATACTAATACTAATTGAATTAGGTGCTTTCAAAGAAAAAAAGATAGTATTAATAATAGTATGAGTATGAGTATAGTTAGTGTTAGTATTAGTATATAAGTATAGTATAGTATAGTATGAAGTATGATGAGTGATTGAGTCTTTGTCACTCTTACTATTAGTATTAGTATTAGACTATTAGTACTAGTACTATTAGTCATTAGTAATAAGTACTATTAGGGTAGTGTCTAGTAGTGTTATTTTTGAAAGTGGAAGAGGTGATTGATGATTGATAAGGACTGTCAGTCTGCACACTGCAACACAGTCACTATCACTGATTACATTCACATACACCACTAGTAACACAAGACACAAGGCTATATTAGGGGCCAAATTAGGCTATATGACATGAATATGCCATTAGCCTAGGCCTATGGTCATGGTCTATAGTAAAGGCTATGGGCACTATGGCATGGCTATAACTATAGGGCATACGGTAATCCTGCAGTTTCTACACAAACATTGTTCACTGAAAACATTCGTTTTTAATTTAATAAATGCATTATTTATTATATGTTGTATTTTAGTTTTAGTATAATTTTAGTTTTTACTAATATTATAATATTACTGCGCTAATTTGTAAACTGTATTTGTAATTAATTTCAAGATAAAAATAAATATTAATTAATGTTATGAAGAAGTATGTTATTCTATATGTTTAATTTTAGGTGGTACCACAGACATACTATTCAACATCAGAGGCAGATAAACCAAATTTTCCAGGCTCGAGATCTGTATTTGTATCAAAATTAGAATTCATTGATCCAGATAATGCAGAGGGAATCCCTGTTTACCGTACTCTTAATCCTGAAGGGCATTTTATTGACCCATCTCAAGATCCAAAGGTTTGTTTATCAGCTTTTATATAGGAGGTGTCACTAGGGTTGGTGTCCACCGGGGCGGTAGCTCATGGTGTCACCCCCTCACGACTTAACCCAGATAACTCATCTGAGTTTTCCAATGCCAAATAACGGGAACATAAATCATTTTACACTTTTGCTGTCACCCCCTGATGGTGTCACCCAGGGCGGCCTGCCCCCACTGCACCCCTCTAGTGACGCCACTGTTCTTTAATGTATTTAATAATAGCATCCAAAATTTCAAAAAATTATTTTGAAAAAAGTCTTTATCATTACTTTGCATTTTGTAAAATTTATACTAATCCATTACACAATGAAAAAAAAACAACTTTTCACTTACTAATGAAATTTCACAAGAACCATGTTGCAATGTCTGTATTTCTTTAGCTTGATGAAAATACCGTACTTAAAATGTACAAAGATATGACACTACTGAATACAATGGACAGAGTCCTGTATGACTCTCAACGACAGGGCAGAATCTCTTTTTATATGACTAACTATGGAGAAGAAGGAACTCACATCGGCTCGGCAGCTGCTCTAAATCCACAGGACCTCATTTTCGGCCAGTACAGGGAAGCTGGTGAGGATGTGCATATAAACTTCTTTTTTATTGATATATTTCTATAGGTGCTCATGTTTATAGTTGAAAATTTACATAGGTATTCTTGTGTGTAAGTGTAAGAAAAAATTTAATCCCTGCTATTCTATAGGTGTTCTAATGTGGCGAGGATTTCCCTTGCATCAGTTTATGCATCAGTGTTATGGCAATGCCAAAGACATCGGGAAGGGGAGACAAATGCCAGTTCACTACGGATCAAGGGCACTAAACTTTGTCACCATTTCATCAACACTTGCAACTCAGATGCCACAAGGTAAGCTCATTATGAAATTATAAACTCCACTTAGCAACTCTTTTGAGGTTTGTTAGAGTAGATGAGTACCATGAGGTTTGTTAGGGTAGATGAGTACCATGGGGTTTGTTAGAGTAAATGAGTACCATGATGTTTGTTAGGGTTAATGAGTACCATGAGGTTTGTTAGAGTAGAT
>MUZC01001651.1:1019-11292 GCA_002072015.1 Radix auricularia
CAAAAGTGGGACCCCCCTCCCCCCCCCAGGTGCGTGACGTCATTTATGGACGGCCCCTTAGGCCTATATTAATTTTAATCGATACATATTTTAACCAATTAATCGAGAAATTAATCGTTAAATTCCGCAGTTCTATAAAAAAATACAACAATATTTATGTCAAAATTATAACAATTAAGTAGATCTAATACATTTAAAAGCAATTGCGATTTTTTTTTTTTAAATACATACGTAAATATAAATAAATGCTCTCAGAAATTTAGTCAACTGAATTTTTCAATTGTATGTCTGTGATTTTCTTTAAGTCTTCATTTAACTTAGCTCTAACATGTTTCTAAAAGAGTAAATTTCTATGAGCACTTATATAGTTGCTCTTGTAAAACGTTTAATAGAAACTTATTTTATGGTTGGTCGTTCGGCAGTGGCGTAGCGAGAGGGTGGCAAGGGGGGGATGCCCCGTGCGGCACTTTTTTAGGGAAGGCTAAGTCCTCGTCACTAATTAGCTTCTAAGAATAAACAAGTCTTTAAAATATGAACCTGATAAAAGAAATAAAGCAGCTATAATTAAATATATGAACGTTTTTACTGCCAAAACTTAAAACTCTATATTGAATATAAATTTTTCCGATACATTTGCTATTGAACTGAACAACAAAGGGGCTTAAGAAGTATGAGAAGGCGACACTGATCCACAGGTAAATTATTTGATTCTTTAAGTTAGACAGCTACTCCTGTTGTAGAAGCGGAAATTACTGTATCTGATAAATTTTATACACGGTCAAATCAAATGCTCGGAGGTGTGGGTGGGGGGAAAGTTTTGGGGGACGGCGATTCCCTAATTATTGATTTTGGCTTCTAAAAATAAAAAACGTAAAAAGAATTTTCATGACTTTAGATTCGTTATGGAGTTTTAAGTTTTGTTATTCAATAAGTTCACATATTTAATAAAGTTCTATCATTTTAAATTAATTTTTTCCTTGGCTTATCTTTCATATCATTATTGAAGCATTGATGAATCTGTTAACATACTGCGATACAGTGCTTGGGCAAAATCATGTGAATATCATGAGCTCATTACACTTTTAAATGATGCAATTCATCAAAAATAGTTGTTCTGGTACAAGATAAAAAATATCCATTGTATTCGATAGCTCTCAATATTGTTATATCAGGATCAAACTTGAAGTCTAGATCTGCGATGTGCAAGGATTAAAAATTAATCAGAAGGTAGACGTTATAGAATCTTTTAAAGATTTCATTCAATCAAAAATGAATCTCCTTACCACAGATCTAAAATGTTTTCAAATAAATAATGGTATATCCCCAGGGACTCAACGTGAGTTAATACTTTTTTATGGCTGGAAAGTATACAAGAGCCCAATAAAGACTGAAACACATCAATCTCAATTTTTAAATTATTTTTTTACTTGCTTATTTATTTCTTTTTTGTGTGTCCCATAACTTCGTGGTCATAGCGGTTCTAATGTTTCCATTAGAACTTTCTCGGGGCTTGGTAGACCTTGGCGGCACCCATCTCCTCTCCAGGTCAGCTGATGATTTTTTCGTAATAGTCATTCATCAACGTTTTTATTGTGGCTTTCAATTGTAATTATTACTTTGCTCATACATTTCATTAAACCTCAATGCGGGTCTTAAGAGTGTAAAAATCGACCGAAAAGAGAATTCCATAATCAAAGTGAACCAAAAAAAGTTGGAGAGTCAGTTTGAGTTTGAGCAGGACGTTAAGAACCAAACGCTGTTACGCATTGTTTTCCGTGTCCACGCAAAATTGAAATTCGTTTTATTGCCGCAATAGACAAGGCATCAATTAAACAGACATCATGATACAAAATAGTGAGTGTTCCACGAAGCCATTTTTAGTTTATTTTGAAAGCGATATTAAAAACTGACAGAGGCAGACGAAGAACTAAACACACGAGCAGAAGCATGAAAAGTTTTACAGAATGAAATCTTTTTATTTTCTATTTTTGATTTGATTTATTTATTATTTTTGGATTTATGTACTATCTGGAAACGACTATCTGGAAACGACTATCTGGAAACGACTATCTGGAAACGACTACCTGGAAACGACTACCTGGAAACGACTACCTGGAAACGACTATCTGGAAACGACTATCTGGAAACGACTATCTGGAAACGACTATCTGGAAACGACTATCTGGAAACGACTATCTGGAAACGTTCTTAAAATCAAACAAAACCTTAATTTTATAAAAACAAACCTTTACAAATGTAATAGTAACAGAGATATCAAACTAAAATGATCTTATCTTAGATATACAGACGCCCCTTCTATGCAGAAGATAATTGCGTCCACAGATCATGAGAGATGATCTGTTGGCAAGTGATGCAGCGGTCACAGGCCACGGCTATAGGGGCTCCACGCATTACCCCAGCCGCCTAACTATTGTCTAGTTAGGTACCCATTCGGAGCTGGGTGACTCGGGGACTCCTCAGGCCCCGAGAACAAATCTTCACCTTCGCGTGGATTCGATCTCGTGACCATCGGTACGACAGTCGAGAGCACTACCTCTCGACCACCACGTCCCACTTTGGTGAGACCTATACTAGAATATGCATTTTCTGTATGGGACCCAACCACTAAAGAAAACATTGATAAACTAGAACAAATTCAAAAAAGAGCTGCAAGATTCATTACTAGAGAATATTCAAAACTGACAAGAGTAACACCATTAGTTAAATCATTAAACCTTGAAACACTAGAGGATAGATGAACCAAAAGAACCAAGAGTAAATTAGTAATTATACATAAGACAATTAATTCTAATTTAGAAATACAACACAAAGATAACTTAATACAACCCTCAGATAGACGTAGAGATACAAAAACCTTTCTCATACCATATGCAAGAACAAATAAATACATATATTCGTTATTGTTGTCCGGAATTCGGGCAGAGATGGGTTGCCTGAAGAAACCAGGAAAGCCAACACTTTATCATCATTTAAAACTCTAATAGGACGGCAGGACTAACACACAAACCATAGATACGTTTAGGATGCAACAATTTTCTGTATAGATGGAGCGTCTGTGACAGATAAGATTAGATAAGTCGATGATGTCCGAAATTATAGTGCTAAAAATGTTTGCGGAGGCTACTCACAGAGAATCCATTGGAATACGTACAGAATGCTTTGGCATTAAAAATTAGCTAAATTTGAATGTGGATACATTATCATTTTAATGGAACATTCTAGCGAGAGACTAATGAATGGCTCATCGTAGCGAATATGTTGCCATGTTATGTAGAAAAAAAAAGTTGAGAAGAAAGTTTCACTGTTCATGAGAGGACGTTGTTGTAGAAATTCAAGTGAGGCAGTTACAGAATTCGGAAAACAGTAAACTTACTGGACTATAAACTTTTGCCTTCAAAATAGAGTAAATGTCTTACATGACAATCACGTATTCTGCCCGGGCGGCACTTACCATCGCTACGCCGCTGTCGTTCGGTTACTGCTAATATCAAGGCTTGGACTAAAAAGTGAAGGGGGAGGGGACAAAGTTTGAAAGTAGCACATCTGTGAATTAAAAGCATTAAGACATAACGAACCTAAGTGAGTATACATGGTAACAGGCACTGATGTCCGGTATCTAGCCGCGAATGTGCGTCAAGTGTTTAATGCTCTACTTTTTTTTCAATAGCTTGCAGTTTTTAAGTATGGTCAAACTTTATCAAGCGCCTGTCCCAAATTCGGACCTGTCATTTAGCTGAAATTTTACATGTGTTGAGTAGGGAGCTGGCTAAGTTAGAAGGTAATCTGGGTTAATTTAGTCACTTGGGGCTATATTCAAAATTATGACCTTCTAGTCGCTAGAAATAATTGTTAAAAAATTATCTTTATCATTCTTTTTCTGTTTAAATCGACTTTGCTTAAGTTAGGTGCAGATAGGTGAATAAATGTATAAAAAAATTGTTAACAACTCTTGAGAGGCATAATTCGTGTTGGTCATAGTCTATTTTTAGAATATTTTTATGTTCAAATGATATTATTTCTTTTGTGCAGAACGATTCTAATGGCAACGAGTCTCAGTAGCTCATACAACATACTTTGAGAGTATACAAAGTGTATACTCTCAACATACTTTGAGGCTCTACTAAGTGTATATTATCAACATACTTTGAGACTCAAAATTTTCAAAATGTATGTTAACAAATCCCTAGCCCACGCTCAATCGATAAAGCAAACATTTTTTTCTCTTTTACTTATTTATTTTCAAATTTTTACATAGTTAATGTATCTATTATTATATTTCACCAGAACAAGCACAAGACGTGTGCAAATAAGCCTAACGAATGACCGTCCCTGGGTTCGACCAATCCATGTATATGATCCGCAAGCGAGAGTGGTGCAGGGTGGGATGGCAGGTAAAAACTACCGCAGTGCGCATGTCTTGAGACCAAAAAAATCTATCTGGAAAACAAAAGGTAGCAAATTCACTCAGACGATATGCTTCAAATCTGACCATTTTTCATAAATTTTCGACATACATGATTTTTGTGTCAAGTCAGTGAAAGAACGGCTATGCCGGAAAAAACGTTAAGTCACCACTACATTTCAACTTAAGTCACAAATGCAGTTAAACTTTAAGTCATAATTGCAGTCAATTATTTGAATAATGAACGTGTACTGATATTGCAAGAGATCGATGCAGTACAATTTTAATATCATTTGACGAGCAGGTTAAAAAAATTAACTCTTGAAAACAGTAGCAAACCCAATCCCTTACATTACCTAAAAGTCTTTTTTGTTTTTTCTGGTGGATAACAAATAAGAAGAAAAAAATATTTAATAAAACAATGATACATCATGTAGCAGCTTAGTTTGATATAAAACTCTTTAAAAAATCAAATGGCGATACGATAACATTTATGTAGGTATACATATTAATTGAACACATTTTTCTTAATCAGTACTAGTCTTACAAAATATCGAAACAGAACATGTGTAACAGTTGTCTAAATTAATTTTAATTACTTTGGCTACATAAAGCACTCATAAAGACCAACTGTTACAATGTTTGAAAAGTTATTATTATAAAAAACTAAGGGTTTAAAGGTTTTTTAAAAAGCTTACGCGTAATTTATCCTTGTTGAATAAATACGAAATACTAGCTTCCTGAAAGCCATACAAAGTGTTTATTTTCAATTATAAATCCTCAAATCATTTTGTACATCGTTCCCTTTTCCTAAATTAAAATATAAGCTAAAACGAAGACATCATATAGTCTAATATTATTTTACGGCGAGAAACACCTAACGCTTTTTTAACTGGTATGAACTGTTGTACTATTCAAAAGTAATCTTTAATTAAAAAGTATTAGGCACACGTCCTGATGGACACCTTGTATAAAAAAGAAACTCAAACAATGACGTCATATCGTGACGGATACAATGAACGAGTGAGTGTGTGAGTGACTTTGGCTATAAAATTGTTTATGTTAATGCTCTATTGGATGATTTGCAGAGCTATCAGATGCATTATAATATGGGCTACCAAATTTTTGTGCACAAATTTTGGATAATATCCATTCATTTACTCAGTAGCTAACGCATAAATTTATTTTTACATAACTCATTTAAAGGGAAAAGATGACATTTGGCCCCGATGGCAATTTCAGTGCGAGATGTAAAGTTAAAAACACCTGTTCATTTTAATCTACTTAAAATAATTTTTATATAGCTCATATTAGAAAAAAAACTGTTGGCCCCCAATTTTATTTTTCACACAAACCATTTCGGAAGCATACCCAACAATTTCCAAAAGTTTCATCGTGTTCTATATATTTTTACAATTTCAGAAATGACGTCATAAAATAAGTATCCCCTATTTGGAATCATAGCGTTATTTAAAATTTTTCCTCATAAATCTTTCACTCTGCCGCTGAGTCAACTAAAAATATTTTCTGCTAAATAGCGGGATTTGCATCAGTGTCGATGACCCTTATGCTTAGTTTGTCCATAAAAGAGAGTGAGCTTAAGAACATTATAAATCTGTCTGCCGCCTCGGTGGCACAGCGCATTTCTGTAATGTCAGGATTTATTATTGTGTTGGAAGGCTAAACAGTTCCATTAATACACAAACACAACTGTCGAGAGCGTAGAGGTTAACTGACTCTGCACTGTCCGCAACCTATGCCCACGGTGTTAATGAAAGGTTTGAAGTTTGTAAACGTATGTCATTGTGATTCCAATGCAGTGGCGGCGTTAGGTAAGCGCGGGGCCTAGTGCCAGCAATGACCTCGCGGGGCCAGAGTACTAGTAAAGATCGCTAAGCATCAGTATGCTATGGTATATAAAAATATGAAATATCTTGATTATTGTGTAATTCTAATACCGCGTGTCACCTTTTTATTAAATTATTACCAGTTCATTATTTTCTCTGGTCTATAAAAACGGTTTATTCGTATCGAAAAATGATGTGCCGGTTACGACGTGATTTAAAATGCAATTTATTGGCAGACATATTGCAAAATAATTGCAAAAGGATTACAAAAGTGCCTCTTTCGTTTCTTTACAATCGTTTCCAGCATACTTTCTACCATCCACGCTTTGGTTCTACATGTATAGGCTATTAAACAGGACGAGACATGTTCAGGACCGAAACGCGGGGCCTACCTAAGAGCGGGGCCTGGGGCAGTCGCCCCAGTTGCCTCACTCAAACGCCGCTCCTGTTCCCATGTATTGCCAGACGGCGTCTCGAGAGATATGAAACTGTGCAGTTCAAAACTTAAGCTCGCGCTTTTCACGACAGTTAGGAAGTAAGAAGGCACATGCCATCGGGATTTAAATACATTGCTAGAATGTTCCTCTTAAGATATTGCGTTGGTAGTGTCAAGAATTTATCGGTTCCTATTTACAGTGGAAGATATTAGCAAAAATAAAATTAAATGGGGGCAATCTGTGATGGGGTGAGTTTGAAGAAATATCCTTTGAGTTGAGGACGGAATTAGTACAAGTATTATAACCATTGTATAAGAGACAAAGGTCTCCAAAGTGTAAGGAATGAGAATCTACGAAGTGCCAACTTTTAACGTTGCTCTGGCAGACTTCGGCAAATTGGCGTCTGCCGAGACATAACTTAGGAAGTCGTATCGAAGATAACGAATCTTTTGTCAGCGTGAACGGCAACAGCATGATTCCAGGTATCACGGAGGAAACACTTGTAACGCTCTGTGTCCTAGCTCCGTGGTACGCCACACAAAATTAAAACGTCCTCAAGAGATGAACGACTCACACACAAAACACGTTGTGTTCTTCGAAGTTAAGTTCAAGAAAAATATTGATACCCCAGACTAAGAAAAATTAAAATTAAACTACAATGACCTTGAACTTGTGCGACTTTGCTCTGAATAAAAAGGATCCCTTGGTCACTTGACAGATTCTAAATGGGATACAACACTAGCTGACAAACCCTTGTTTCAAATGGAATAATTTTATACAATATTAAACAATTATAATTTTATTGGGGCCAAATTTGGAGTTATTTTGTAAATTAAAAACAAAACAACAATGAAACTTAAAGCCTTTAAAATAACCTCAATTTAAATGAAGTTTTTGTTCCGTGAACCAGTTTTGAACATATTTTTCTTGACATATTTCCGCATCGCATGATATCAGGTCGTAGTATGAAAAGTAAGAAAGCCACTGTGCAACTTCTTTAATACCAGGTCATACAATATATTGTAAGGAAGCCATTCAGAAACTTTTCTTAGGTCAATAACAAACTTGAGGCCCAGGCAAGCGTAATTTGTTGTCGAAACTCTCCACTACAAAGATGACCTTTTAAAGGTCAACTGTGTTATGAAAACTTGGACTGTTTATTTGCAATAGTACATTGTACCTTTAAGGATAGCATCTTTTAATTTACGTTAAACCATAACAAATTGGTGCACTAAAAGTATTTTCTTTAAAATAATGTGACAGTTATCATAAGTCAGTGACCCTTACATTCAGTTTGCACGTAAAAATCTATCTGCCGCAACGTTGGTACAGCGCGTTTATTTTAGGAATTATTTTTAATTTAAAGAAAAACAATATTTAAACATGTAATGTCTTAAACCCTGTAGATTTAAATGATTACTAACAAAATAACTATATTCAAAGTTAATTTAACCTAACACTAGACATTAAAAAGTTGTCTTCAGTTTCGTATCTTCAAGTATGTACTGTTACTTCTTTTAAACGAAATATATCATCAGAAATTTGTATATATAAAGGTGCGCAATCCCGAATGTCAAAATGTCGCAATCTTAAGTCTGACAAGTAACAACCTCGTGGCCACTCAAAATGATCAACATTAAGTTTTCCTGCAACAATCTCGTATTAACTTGATATACAGAAAGATTTGATTTTTATCTAACGAGCGTCAAATGAATTGACATTGATGCTGATAATCAAACGACGAATAGCTAAATTCTCCAAGAGACAGCCACACTTTAACTATCTAAAAAATAGAACAATGCACCATAAAGGTACTGCTATAAGCGTAAATAAACAATATCATACCCAAGTCACTCACTCACTGGCTGGATGGATCAGCAACGCTATGACGTCATTGTTTGAGCTTATATGTGTGCATCAGGAGGTGTGCAAAATAGTTATAAATTAAAGAATACTTTTGAAATAGAGCAACAGTCCATAGCAGTTTTAAAAAGCCTGTGGTGTCTCTCACCGTAAAAAAATATATGATGTCATTGTTTTAGCTTATATTTTTTTAGAAATGAGAACGACGTAAAAAAGAGGATTTGAGGATATTCAGTTATACATTACTTTGCGTACATTTTAGGAAGTTTTAATATTGCGTATTTATCAAATAAGGCTAAGTTACTTGGGCTTTTAATAAAATGTGGGTGTCGTAGGCGCCCTACAACCTCTAGTAGAGAAATATTACAATCGCTGCGTGTGGGTGGCATCTTCTTTGTATTTCTTGTAATTTATACATTGATGCTATAAGTCAACTTAGAGAAAGAAAGGGGAGCGTACATGTGGAGGATGTTACTGACTACCCCTGATACAAGTCGTTGCATGATTCCATATTTTGTGTTTCACTTCTAGAGAGTGAATGGGACGTCAGATCGACCACCGCTTTTCAATAAAAGCGAAATAAAAAAATAATGTAATAAGTTTTACAAAAGGAAGTACGAACAGGAGGGAGGTAACTTTGTTAATATTTACATTCCAATCAAGTCCGTTATTTGCCCGAGTTTTGCTATCAACACACAGTTAATAGGGTGACGTACTTATTTGCGACTCGGTTTTCCAGATATTGTCTGAACTCTTTAAAAACATGTTTTCTTATGAAGGAGATGCCCTTACTTATCTCAGTTTCCGAAAGTGGACAGCAATTTTTGCGACGTGGTAGTAGTATAAGTTGAACAATTTCATGATAATTTTAAAAAACAAAAACAGAAGGGTTTAAATTGAATCTAGTAGGGAAATACATCTTGAAAAAATGATTATTTAAAAAAGGAATCAATTTATAGAAAAAAAATCACACATATATATTAGAGAAACAATTTTATAGAGTAACTTAAATGACATGGATCTTGAAAACGATTCCTTCATTCAGAATCTTCACAAAGGAAAACGCTTTGCTAGGAATTACATGTCCTACCGACCACAGTACCCACAGGACTTGTTTGATCTGATCATGTCCTACCACGACCGGTCAACTCTGTGTGGTGGTCAGCTGGCCGTGGATGTCTGCTGTGGGAGTGGACAGAGCACTGTGCCGTTAACGAAGTACTTCAACCAGGTATGTCGATATTCGATAAATTCCAAATCTTCAAGTTTTAAGTTTATTGGAATTGTTTCGTTAGGTTTTTTTTTTAGGTTTCAGGATATTTAATTCTGTAGTAGCGGGCTGAAGAGGGGGGGGGGATCAGTATATATCTTGGCTATATCCGCACCGGTTGACGAAGGCAAAATAAACCAATTGTTCTCGCCAATTTGTTTTGTATGTCTTTGTCCTGCCACGTTAATCGGTGAGAGTATCAGTATTATGGAAGTCATCTCAAGTAGACGGAGTCCACGCGCGAGTTGTTCTTTTTTAAAACGTTATTACGCCCTAACCTATATAAGCGCGACGTCATTATTTATGTCTCTTTAGATCTCTCTTGTCTTAATAATCTATATATATAAAAATCAAAGTATGTCTGTATATATATATATATATATATGTGTGTGTGTGTGTGTGTGTGTGTGTGTGTGTGTGTGTGTGTGTGTGT
>MUZC01001651.1:17584-47706 GCA_002072015.1 Radix auricularia
CAGTCTATATATGATACTTCATTTAATTTCAGCCGAATGCGCCCCACGTTTTTAGTTTATTTTCTTCTTTTTAGTTCACAAAACGTGGTATCTTTAAAACTTTTTTAAAAATATTTTTATTTTATTATTGTTTTTTTTTTTAGCAAATTATTTTACTGTTATTCAATTTTTGCCCCGGAAAGACAAACAAACATCCAGACAAGAAAGCAAACTAAGAAAAACGTGGTAAAAAATAAAAAAAACCGAATAGCTTGACAGCTAAAGATGCATATAATTGAAATTTAGGTATAATGTATTGTCACCAGTGATACCGGAGTCTGCATAATTTCAACTCAATCGAGCAATGGAAAGTGCGTCAAAATGACATTCTAGGATTTGACTCAAACAAACAGAGAAACAGATACACTCATGCTCCCACAAACACACACAAAATAACACATTCACACACGCACACGCACACATAAACACACAAAATGTGCAAGGTAATAAATTTATTACATTGCACAGAAAGTGCTCCTTCTGAACAATTTGATGAAATTACGCTGACTAAAACTCTTAGGAATAAGTTGAGATAACAGTAATCTTGTAGCCATTAATTTAAACTAATTTTTCCTACCTTCTATAACAATAGCTTTAAAAAATGCAATGAAATAATTCCCTTAAACAGTTACGTAAAATACAAATACACAAATTGTGTAGTTAAAACAATATATTTGAGCAGTAATATTCTATATGATATACTACCCAGTTACGTAACAGTGTCTTCAAGAATTACCTGACATCAAGGGCTGACATCGTGTTTGGGCGATACAAGGCTCTAAAGTTTCCTTTTGTAGACATAAAGAGGTGAGCTTTTAAGGGCGCTTAGGGATTGTCCATAAACGACGTCACGCGCATGAGTGGGGGGGGGGGGAGTGAAGCGGGATCACGCTTTAAAAAAAAAAAAGAAATGTAACATCACATCACAAAATTCTCAACTTGAAATAAAAGTTCCACTTAAATATATGCGTGTTTACAATTTATTAAAAGACGTTTTACATGGCTTCACACGTGTTAGAATATTAGAGTGCAGCCTTACCCTAAATACATCCTTACAGGACAAAAAATTGGAAGAAAGTTGGGGTCCAAATCTTTTAGATGAAGTGTGACAAGGGGGAGGGGGGTGAAAATCGATCTCATTAATGGACGGCCCTTTAGCAGAAAAATAAAATGACATTGAAGAGAAACTTTGAATAGTTATTTAAATAATTAGTTAAGTTTCCTGGAAACTAAAAACTTTGTTATTTAGGCAACTCCACCAATAATTTCTATTTAATTTAGATCTTGATTTAAATATTCCATGCTGTAGGTATGAAGAACTCCACATGTGCGCTAATCTCAGCTTAGAAGAATACATGGGATACCTCAAATCCTTTCATTACGTCAACCAATATATAACTGAACACCCTGAAGATGATGTTACCGAAAGAATTCGAGAAAAGTAAGGTTTGAAATGCATCTTCTTTGTATTAGTTATTATTTTGTTTCTGTTTGTGTTCTTCTCACTAAACAGGGGCTAATATATTTTTAATTTGATAAACTAGTTTGAGCTGTTTATGAATAACAAAAGAAAGACCGTGTCTACTCGTTCTATAGCCCGTTTGTTCACAAGCCAACCTCCATCCCACTGTTTTGGAAGAGAATAGTATTAAAAGAGTGTGACTCGCTCGTAAGCCAACCCCCCAAAAAAATTGGACAGCGTAACAAAATGGTACACTTTTTTTTAATAACTACAAGCAAAATCTGTCACAATGATTGTTTACTTTGTACTACCTTTCTTTGTCCTTGTGCTCTTTGTTAGGCAAGAGTTGCCGGTATTTTTTCCCTTCTATTTGGTAAATAGTGGCGAAGGCACGTATATCAAAATTAGTTGTTGAAAACAAAACTTGTAAAACAATTTATTAAAACATTCACATAAAAAAAACACCTTAAAAACAAGTTTTTCACTATAAATCCTTTATATACGATAATAGGTAAAAGGATATTCATTATAATACGCAGGGCAAAACATTCCGAAATTACAAATTCTAGTTATGTCTCGTAAAAAGTGTTTAATACAATGTGAATATATTTTTAAAAAGTACTGTCAATGTAATGCGCACCTTATTGTGTGACAAAAGATTAACATGATATAAAGAGATAAATAAAATAAATTAAAAATTCAATAATTCATTACTGTCCATTCGATCGATTAAGAAATTTTGATACATCATTTTTATCATTGGCATGAGTTTGCCTGCAAAATTTCAGCTCGCTAGTTTACGAGAAAGTGGGTTAAATATCGATCCAAAGTTTTTTTTCGGCAAGGTCGCATGGTCGGTCGGTCCCCGGGCTCAGACACCACAAGTTAATATAAAGGATTTTAAAAATAAATAAAAAGTAAGTGCAGAAATCATAATTTATTGCTTCTGGAAGAGCAGACCAATCTTGTATAATGTAGAAAAGAGCCTGGATTATCTACAATAACAACACCGATATTCAATTTACATAAATCAACTTTGACTCGCTCGTAAGCCACTCCCAACCTTTTCGCCTAGATTTTGCCCAAAAAAAGGTCGGCTGTAGAACGTGTATATACGGTAGACACTGTAAAAGCTTTGGACGATAAATGTTCAAATGAGTTGTAAGAAGAATGAAAAATTCCTCAAAACTTTCAGTCAACTTATAGATCCATCCACCCACCCGCCCCAAGAAAAGAGTAATACGATATTTCCATTCAATAAAAAATGTGTATATTAGTCTTGAAAATAACACATAAATTCGATAAAATAATACAATCCCAAATATTTTTTTCTGACTAAAATAGCGCATGGTCTGAATGTTGACGGCTTTTTTAAAACATCTGTATGCATCCATAATGTTAATTTTATTAAAGCTTAGAACTGTAATGAGAAATGAAGATAATGATATTCGATTGTACCCTTTGTACCTCCTTATATTGTGGGACAGATATAACAAAGCAGTAAAGAATGATATATCTCAATAAACTCTGAAAAATTCTCGTCAACTTGTTTGATTTCTAAACGCTGCGGTAAGAACATTGAAACTCGTTTACACACGTGGAATCTAGGAAGAGTGAAAGGTAGGAAGGTGTGGGACTTAACAAAGCCAAAATTAAATTATTAATTGATTTTTTTTTTCAATATTTTTTTTTGTTTTCTGTAAGCAAGAACCATCGATAAAGCACTGAATTTCAAATTGTTCAGAACTTAATTTTGAAAAAAAAATCAATTAATAAATATCTACATTGATAATGACATTATTTTTGAAAGTGCAAGTAAAGTAAAATAACTTTAGAGAAATTTTAGAAAATCTGTATATAAACATCTATTTTTGCTAATATTATTTCTTAAATAAAAAATTTAAAATAAAAAAAAAACAATACCAAAAAAAAAAAAAATTCTTCAGGAACTTAGGAAAAAAAAAATCCATATTGGTAATGAAAATTTAAAAAATAACCAACAGCAATAGCTGCAAAGTAACAATACTTTAGGGAAATTTAAAATAAAGGCAATTATTTTTGTTCGTTGCTGTTTATTAAGGTTTAATCCCGCTCTTTTTGGTAACTACAAGAGCTTTCATATAGTACGCTACCAAACAGTGTTACATGTTTTCATTAACAGACACCTTTTAAAATTCCCATTCCCGTCAGTATCTTGAATCTGCATTTAAAACTTTTGATTCGTGAATTGCGAATTTATGTAATTGGTTATCGAGTCCTTACATAGCTCTGCATAAAAATTGAGTTAAAAAAAACAAACAACAACGAGGAACATTTTAATCAGGTCCATCACCATCATTATTTTATTATAATTTCAAAAGGTAAAAGAAAAGTTACAGAAAAAGCTGATGTAAGCGTGAAAAAATGTATTAGAAAAAAAATGAGCAATGATTATTAATAATAGTATTTGTGCTAATAAATTTAAGGATACAATTTAAACAAGGTTGATTTTTTTAAAGCTTCCACAATGGTCACATTTATTGTTTTACACATAATTTATTTTAAAAAATATTTATTTAATGAAACTCTTTAGCATAATGACAAACTTGAACGAGAATAGAAATTTAGTTGATAGAAAAATGAAAATCGACATGAAAACAATGTTATTGATTTAAAATTTATTTTAAGATCTTATTTCAAGATTGACAGTGTTGCTTATAGACACTGACACCAAAATCATTTTGCTAGCTTCTAAATTTGTTTATTTAAAATTTTTAGACCATTACATTTCTTTGTAACCTACCGTCTCAAAAATGTTTTAATTCTGACTATTTAAAAGGCGTATCAATAAAGGCTTTGAAGGGTTTATGATTATCAACGAGACCAATTGGATTTTGGTTTTCACCAGGGAATGTCCATCCGGAGTGAGGAATTTAAACTAAGAAAAGTGCTTCTCTGGCAGAGAGAATGCAGTCTAATTGGTTCAGCGCAGAAGAGATAGCAACAACGCAATAACTATAGTCATTTAAATTTAATCAAGGGGAATGTATGATAACTCGGTGTTCTTCTTTCACTTATACACCTGTGATAGTGATTATTATAATCATATTGTGTCCCCTATTTGCGAATATCTTAAAATTACGGTAAATAATAATATTCTTTCATTATTTACTTTCTACCCATTACAATAAAATAGTTCCAGCTGACGGAAACTTTTAATTTGTCGACATCCTCCTCATCATCACCCAAAATTGCTGTCAATCTGGAGTGAAAAATGTATTACAAATTCAATACTGAAACCTTGGATGACTTCCGTGTACATTTTAATGATTCTTTTATCTGGTCTACAGTTCCTAACAGAGGCGCAAGGAACTTTCAAATTTATAATAGTGGTAATACATTTGTAGAGTGAATTGTAAATTTTTTTAAATACCAAAATCCAAGCTCATTATTTCACTAATGGAGGAGAAGTACGGACATGAAATATTCCACAGAGCATTTGCTTGAAAATTTACAAAAAGTATATGTTTTTTAAAACGATTCTTTCATAAGTTTGCATACAATAGGGACGAATGGTTAGCGCGCTCGGCTGGGGTAGATAGTCATGGGTTTGAATCTGTGAGATGGGAATGATATGACTAAGGGTGTCCCCGCCAGCCCCGAATGGGTATTTAGTAGCATTTAAAGATTTCTTGAAGCTTTACAAAGTTTTGGTAGTAGTTAAAGATTAGTTATTGGCGCGCGTGCACACACACACGAAAACACACACAGTGAGTCAGATAGAGAGACACATATAATTATAACTGAAATTTATTTCAAAAACTCAGATCAGTTATGCCAATCTCAATAATATTTTATGGCTGTACCTGGAAATATCACGGAAAGGAAATGAGATCGTCTTGTACCTTTCTTCTATCAGCTTCATCCGGTCAGGTACTATATACTTCCGTAATGTTTGAAACCTTATCTAGAACAAAGAACTCTCAAATGCCATTATTGGTTTTAAGAAAATCTTTACAATGTTAATATTTTGTTCCCTTAAGTAGCAGAATGACGAATTGTGGACTCTATCCTTGGCACACAAAATATAGCACAAGTCAAAGATCACTTCCATGATCACTTAGAAGACATTCACGAGCAGAAAGAACGTAATTTTAATTATATAATTCTTATTATACAAAAACAATAAGAACTAGTAATGCAAATATTACAAATATTTAATTAAATACAAAATGCACAAATCTGATAGTAGACATACGTGACCACACCATACCATTTCTTTCCCTAAGGTCCTCAATTATATATATATACATGTATAATCAAAAATTTATTCAGTTTTCTTATACCTATTCATAGCATGTTTAAAAAAAAATTAAAAGTAAACTTTAGATATTACAAAATGCGTTAATAGAGGACAAATCAGATGTTGTTTCCAGTACCTGTGTCATATAATTTTGTGCTGTGTCATTGTCTATACACTCAAAGTAGTAGCCAAATGCAGCGAAGGTTCCGCCAGGTCTTAAGATTCGTTTAGCTTCTTTAAAAAATCTGTTGTACAAAAATGTCTGAACAGAAATAAGAACTATAAAAAAAATATCCTCCTTACCAAAAACGGAACAAAACGGATAAAGGCTATGGTTTCAAGAATGAACTTTGGATTTTTCCGGGATAAAGTTTATAGGTTTATGATAAAGCCCTTAATTTCCTATCTTTGTTTCCGCAGCTACCAGCAACATTGACTTTTTATTTCATTACAATTATTTTGTTAAAACACGTATTTTTTTCTATTGATTAAAACCATGCATTCGTTTTAAAATAACCGAAAACCTTCAAATGTAATTGCGAACACTTTTTTAATACGACATTAAGACCAAAGAGACCATTTCCAAAAAAAAAATAATTTATTTGAGACTTCCATAATTTGATGGAGTGATAACTTTTTATTTAAAATACAAGCAGGTAGATTTAAGCGTACAATTATTTAAAAAGTAAATGAAGTTTGAAAATTATCCATTTGTGTTAAACGTACGATTTTAGCTTACCAAGGACTAAATGGAGTTTATCACAAGGTTAAAATGTAAACAGTTCGCAGACTTGTATACAGGTGTAAGACAAGAATACAGCTGACAGGTAAGAGAAGTGGTGTAATACATGGGGAAAAAGACATATAGTTGGCAAACAGGTATGCGTACAGGTGGCAGATTTTTGTACAGGTGGAAGACAGTTATACAGGTGGGAGACAGACATATGTACAAGTGGCAGAAAGATATATAGGTGGAATACAGGTAGCATACAGGCTTAGAGGTAGCAAAGAAACCAAAAAAATTTGATACCTTACAGAAAATGAAGGTCCGTGGGAGCAAGTGAAGTAGCGTTCACAAGTTTCATTGACCACCAACGAGCATGGGATTGTGTGAATAGCGCAATGCCCCGGGCGCCTTGTCAGTGCCACTGGCTTGAACTCACGGCTCAAGTTCTTGAAGCGGTTCGGTAGTCCAGCGCGCTACTACTTAGACCACCGCGCCCCCCAGCAATAAAAACCCCAAAAATTGTTAGCAGTAAAATATAAGTACTCGGTGACAATGTTAAGCACTTAACACTAAAGTACCAAGTATATACAGTTGGAAGATAACTAATTGGCGATTTCGTTTCAGGAGGGCTCTCAGTTTTTAAACTCCTTCCCACTAAAAAATCTCAGGCTTGGCGAAGAAGTTGTAGTTTTTATAATGACAATGATATGCTGTTAAGGCGAACCACCTTGATTTTTTACTGGCACAAGGACTTTCAGAAACGAGATAAAATGTTATGCCCTGCAGTTAGAATTTAATTTATTCATGACCCACCTTTGGCAGTCTAACCATTGTAAAGAGGATCCTATCGTCACCAAATCAGCAACCTCGTCGCCCAAAAAAGAAAGGTCCTCTGCAGATGCCATGCGGCCGGTTAGGTTCTCTACATGTCCTGGTAGGTTGGCGAGCTGCTCCTCACTGTTGTCGACGCCAACAACCTGTTTATAAGATGTGAAAGTACCAGCTGCTAAGAGTTCTTAACTAAACCCCAATATGTATTAATATTCTGATTGAAAAGTAGCGTAGCTTACTGTTAAATATAAGTGAATACGGATTTTACACTATTTAGACGTTATAACTTTTTATGGGACATGCAAAATTCGTGTTTAAACCTGTGAAAAGTATTTGCTCAATGGAAGCGCACTCTGTCCCGTCCCACAGCAAACATCCACTGCCAGCTGACGGCCGTGAGTCTTGTTATCTTCATGGTAGGCGAGGACCTCGTCAAAGACTCGCTGGGGATAAGTTTGTCTGTGTTTGGCGTAGAGCTTCGAGAAGTTGGCTCCCGTGTGAAGTCTGTGGATTGCTGTCAAGTCATGTGACTGCATGATGACTTGAAACTTGAAAACGCCACAAAGTTATAAAATACGAGTGTGAATAGACCAAAATCATTGTCTGTAATAGATAAATATTCTTATTTCATTACAGGGGGGATCTGTATACAAAAGTGTTGTTTTTTTGTGTGGAAAACTTGAAGTTTCGGGGCATTGTCAGTATGAGTCAGTTTAACATGTTAAATCATGAAGCTATGCCCAAAAGTGGTTAAAATGTAAAATTTTCTCAATTTCTTCGTTTTATTTTACTTATTTGAAAAGATTTCTTCTTAGAATTATTCTCTAAAATGTTTATAGAATCATGTTTTGAAAATTGCAAAAATATAATTAATTCTTGCACTAAACCAAACAACGTTCGATGTGAAGCACTTTGACCACTTGTAAAAAAACCAAAAACAATAACAGTGTTTTGTTAATGACATGTCTAGTATTTTATAGTATGGTATCAAAAGTTGACAGTTCGTCTCACTATCCTGTTTAGGTATGATCAATAATTTTTAAACATGCCAGATTTAAAGCGCCAACACATACGATAATATCTAATAATAATAATTGATTTTTTAAAATGCGCTGTATCACAGTAAAGGGCCGGGCTCACAGCGCTGTGCATAAAATTCTTAACATAGATATAATAATTAAATAAACCTTCATATCATAAAAACCTATAAATAACAGTACATTACACATAAGCTACGATACTGATTAATAGAAATATTGTTTCATTAATTTTGCAAATATGTGTCTTAGGAGCAGTCTTAAAGGACATGGTAGTTGGAATACTACTGGGGTGTGATGGTAGAGAATTCCATTGTTTGGCAGCACAAATAGAGAAAGACTTTTCGCCAAATGTTTTAGTACTTGTCTTAGGAACAAGGAGAATACGTGTCCGCAGAAGAGCGTAGCTGACAAGTGGGTGAGTAGACTGACAGCAGTAGAGTAAGATAGGAAGGGCATGAGTCAGAAGAGAAGTTTTAACAGAGAAAGGCCAGTTTCTAATCAATTCGGGCTTGTATGGGTAGCCAATGAAGTAAATAAAGTATCGGAGTAACATAATCATTTTTTTGCCTTAAGAACTGGTCTGGCAGCTGAATTTTGAACTTTCTGTAGTTGTTCAATTTATTGTTTTGTCTCACCCGACAGAAGAGAATTGGAATAATCAATACGAGCTAGAACAAGAGCACAGACTAGAATTTTAGTATTGCATAATCTAGAAAAATAAAGCAATAAAACGACACAATGACAAAAGAAACAATGATTTTCATTGAACTGCAGCAGTAGTTGTTACATAAAACACAAAATAAAAAGACAAACCTTGTAAAAAAAAATTAAAAATTCCACTTTAATTTAAACCAAAAACCTACTGCCAATTATCAAAACGAATTATGATTGCTATAATTATATTCTGAGATGAAAAATATTTTAAAGTCGCACTAATTTTTAATATTATTATAACTTGAAAATTTTTGGTCTTCTCCGTCTTAATGATCTTTTAGTCCATTTGGTCAAAGTATTTATAGGACAATTTTTAAGCCTTGAAAATAATTAAGCTTAATTTTATAATTGGTGTTACAAATCAAGGACAATGCGTGACTTCAAAGTGTCAAAGTTCAACAGCCACATGGGCGAAAATAAATTACCATTCCTTTTGTTGCTGTTTTTTTGTTTGTAGGAAATTCGCTATTTTAATAATATTAAATAAAACATACCAAATTTATTATTCATTTGTTGGATTTGAAAGTATTGTCCGATTTTATTAAAGTAAAAAATATATGTTTTAGCACAATAATCAAATAAACAGACACACACACGAACAACACACACACACACACACTCTCTCTCACACACACACACACGCGCACACACACACACAAATATATATATACTAATAAAAGGGAAAGCCCTCACTAACTGACTGACTGATTCATCACTAATTCTCCAACTTCCCGTGTAGGTAGAAGCATGAAACTTTGGGAAGTTGTTGGGTACCCTCTTATGACGAAAATTGGCGAAAAAGAATTTTGAAATTCACACTCATGGGGGCCGGGACCCCAACAATGTTTTTTTCCTTATATAAGCTATATACTAATTGAAAATAAAAAAATTCTTCTATTGCCGGTGTAGGTGGAAGCATGAAACTTTAGAAATTTTTTGAGTACATGCTTCCGACGATAATTGGCAAAAGAGAATATTAAATTTTCCCACTCATGAGGGCTGGGTCCCCGAAAACGATTTTTTCATTATATAAGCTATATAACAATTGAAATCACCGATTCTCCTATTTCCCGAATAGGCAGACTCATCAGACGTTGGGGAGTTGATAAATACGCTTTCACGATGCTAGCAGGTGACATATTTTTTAAAATATCTTTTACTGGGGAGCTGGGGGCCCGAATTTAAAAACTGAAAATCACTAATTCTCCCATTCCCCCATGTAGGTAGAAAGCATGAAACTTTAGGAAGTTGTTGAGTACAATCTCCCGATGATAATTGGTGAAAGAGAATGTTAAATTCCCACTCATACAGGATGGGGGCCCAAAAATAATGGGGCCCCAAAAAAGTTTTTTTCCCCTTATATCAGCTATTTACAAATTGCAAATCATTAATTTTCCTATTTCCCGTATAGTTAGAAGCATGAAACTTTGTAAATGGTTTTAGTACATGCTTCCGATGATTATTGGCAAAAGAGAATGTTAAATTTCCAACTAATGGGGGCCGGGGTTTCTAAAACGTTTTTTTCCTTATATAAGCTTTATAAAAATTGAAAATCACGAATTCTCCTATTTCCCTTATAGGTAGAAGCATGAAACCATGGAAATTTTTCGAGTACAAGCTCACGACCAAAATAGGCAAAAAGAATGTTAGAATTCCCTCTAATTGGTAACCGGGGGCCCAAATATATTTTTTCTAATATTAAAAACAGACTTATCACAAATTCTCCAATTTTCCGTGTAGGTAGGAGCATGAAACTTTGGGTAATTGTTAAGTACCCTCTCACGACAAATGTTGGTGTAAAAGAATTTTGAAATACACACTAATGGGGGACGGGGCCCAATAAAACGTTTTTTTCTTATATGAGATTTATAAAAATTGAAAATCACTAATTCTTCTATTTCTCGCGTAGGTAGACTCATGAAACATTGAGGAATTAATAATTACACTTTCAAGATGGTAGCAGGTGAAAAAATATTTAAAATATCTCTTACTGGGGGTCGGGGGGCAAAAGTAGTTTTTTTCTTATATAAAAAATATGAAAACTAAACATCAATAATTCTCCCTTTCCCCATGTAGGTAGAAGCATGAAACTTTAGGAAGATGTTGAGTACAATCTCCCAATGAAAGTTGGCGAAAGGGAATGGTAAATTCCCACTCATAGGGGGCCGTGGTCCAAATATGATTTTTTTATATATTAAAAACCGAATCATCACAAATTCCACAATTCATCGTGTGGGTAAAAACATAAAACTTTTGGAAGTTGTTGGGTACCCTCTCACGACGAAAATTGGCGTAAAATAATTTTTAAATGCACACTCATGAGGACCGGGGCCCAAAAACGTGTTTTTTACTCATATGTGCTATTTAAAAATTGAAAATCCCTAATTCTCTTATTTCCAGAATAGGCAAACGCATGAAACTTTGGGGTTTTTAAAAACACTTCCACGATGGTAGCAGGTGAATAAGTATTTAAAATATCCGTAAGTGGGGGCTGGGGGGGCCCAAATGTAGTTTTTTTCTAATATTAACTATATAAAAAGTAAAAATCACTAATTCTCCCATTCCCCATGTAGGTGGAAGCATAAAACTTTTGGAAGTTGTTGGGTACCCTCTCACGACGAAAATTGGCGTAATATAATTTTAAAATTCACACTCATTGGGGCTGGGACCTCAAAAACGTGTTTTTTCCTAATATGTGCTATTGACAAATTGAAAAGCAGTATTTTTCCTATTTCCCAAATAGGTAAACTCATGAAACGTTTGGGGTTTGTTAAATACACTTCCACGATTGCAGCAGGCGAAATAATATTTAAATATCCCTTGCTCGGCGCCGGGGGCCCAAATATAGTTTTTTATGCACTCACTCACTCATCACTAATTCTCCAACTTCCCGCAGCAAAGCGCGGGGAAATTGCTAGTATATATATATAAGGGCTCCGGAAATTAACGATTAAATTAATCGATTATCTTTTAAAATTACAATCGATAAAAATGTATTACTAATTATAAATTATTTTAAAATTTTCTTCAAGAGACTATGGCCTTGACTCCTGCTCCTCTTCCCTTCTTTCCCTTTTCTCCTGGCTCATCCCTCACCACTTATAACTGGGAGGGTGGCTTCAGCCACTTGAATGCCCTCGAGGACTTTTGACCCCCAGAGGGTGCAGTATTCAGCAATGGCAACCCACCTCTTATGGTCGATCCGCGCCAGAAATCGTGAAGCGCAGGCAGGGGCGACTTCTTGTTCTCATACCAGTTTCCAGCTCACCACAAAGCAGGGCTCTTGGAATTCGCTACGACCTCATCCTGTGGACATGGCCTAAACCGCAAGCGCCTCTCACTTAGGATTGAGTGCAATTTAAGCATATCAAAAGGTATACATATATGAAAATATAAATTTTAAAAAATATATCTATATATCTATAACAAACATGCACATTTTTTCATAGTTTTATATATGTGTCAAAAAATAATTACCAACATCGTAGTTTGTGAGACAATTTTTATAGTTTTTCGTTATATTTTGCCCCCCTCTTTTTCTTTTCAATGGAAAGGACCGAGTTAGTGTTCAAGGCTGTCATAGGTACCAAGTATCATGTTAGGTGTTATTGGGGTTGGCGTCATAGTTGTCTTCAAGATGGCTTGGCGGACGTTGCTTGTCATATCGAACGCAATATGAAACACTAAGGGTTGTCATTATAACCGGAAGGGTAATAATAGAATGAGATCAAATCTATTTATAACAGAGACGTGTAGAAAGGACAACTAGTTAATATTTGTTCATTACTATTACAGGGAATGGGGCTCATTGAAATTGATTAAAATTTGGTCAAAAACTTTATTTTATAACTTTCAATTAAAATATAACGTTAAATTATTTGATATACTATGTTATGCGAAATAGAACGTCCTTGAGGCTTGCGAGAGTGAATCTAATTTATATTTAAAATGTAAATGGATCAGTTATTCCGTGAATTTTATTTATTCATACTATTTACTACTAATAATAATGATTTAATTATAATTAAAGTCATAATCTCAGTGTAAGTTGTTTTTTTTTACTACTAAATACTAAGGCATATACGTAATTTAGATGAACCGAGAAAAATAATTTATATTAAATATAATTTTGCTAGGACTCAGGACTAGTAGCCTACTAATATTGGCTCCGACTATCAAACGACCGCTTACAGTGTCAGTCCAGCGGTATAGCGTGGGTATGTGCCGCCCGGGGCAGAACATAAATTTGCCACCTCCACCCCCCTCAAACATTTTTTAAAAAAAATTTTAACACTGTAAAATAAATATATTTTTTAGAATGTTAAAGTGGCACTGTAAATATGTTAAAGATAAAAAGGAAAGCTTTATTTCTTAACAAACTTGAAATTTTCTGATTTTCCTCATGGCACAATCTATCGTGTATCAATGTTTTCTGCCTTGCGTTGCTTAATAACAAAAATTTAAATAGCAATAGATAGAAAATTTTGGCGTAATCATTAATGTTCGTAATTAATTTTTAAAAGCTATTTCAAAACCTTCCATTACCTTAGACAATTGTAAGCAGTATTCAAATTAATTATATTATTTTAGGCAAGGTAACTTCAGGCCTGAAATCTTAGTAAACTTTAATAAATCAACTGGTCTTGAATTAATTTTTTAATTTTACCCGTGGCATTAAATAGTCTCTGCTTGAAAATGTCATTTAAATACTCTAGTTTGAAGGCAATATTTCATAGTCCAACACATGGCCTGGTGTACAAAAATCATAGTCCAACACATGGCCTGGTGTACAAAAATCGTATCTGTTTTCTAAATTCTACAAACCTGATAAAATCTCACTTGAATTTCTACAGTAATCTCATCGTATGAATAGTAGAACTCTCTTCTCAACTGCTTTTCTAACTAACTTTGATACATATTTAGGATCACCAAAATTTTGCTCGCTGGTAATTTGACTTGAAGATTCGATTGAAAGGATGGGGTCTCCACAGAAAATTTAATCAAATTTTAAGGCATCCTTTAAGTATTCCAATAATTTCTCTGTGAGCATCTTCGGTTTAGCATTGCTTCTAGCACTTTACATTTATAAATAACTTCCGGCATCTTTCACATAGCTTCGAAAATAAAAAATATTGTATTATGACTAGCAAAGTTCCTGCGTCAGTTGGTGTGATGAGCTTTTTCTACCGCTGTCCGTTTTTCTATAGCCTTCAAAATAATCTCAAAATGGCTTTAAGTTATCTTCACTATTTTGTATACTGAAGCCTTGCTTGTAAAGTAATTAGATATTCCAAATGGTGTATGGGCATGAATAAGAATGCGTAACAACGTTATAGCGTACTAAAATATATAATTTGTTTCTGTTGGAGTATCATGTAAGCACATCAGATATAAATTAGATATAACAAACTGTTTGATCGAGATTCAACAGTAAGATTTTGTGTAATTGCGTCTTTCTTAAACTCCTGTATACTTACCAGCCACGAAGAAGAAGTATTGACACATGATGATCCTCTGCAATCCATTATTTTAAGATTATCATTTAAAGAAATCATTTCAGAAAAGTTGTAAGAAGATATACTTTTACTTCAATGACATATTTGAAAGATTCCACAGCTTCTACTGTTTTATTTTCAATGCTACATATCCCACAACTGGACTTGTTTGGTGATTATGTGAAAGTTTTGAAGAGCTATAAAATACAATGGAACAATATTTGGTATCTTGTTCTTGGAGAAAGATAGTTTTTCGCGATCAAAATCTCTTTAAATTGCTATTAGCTCGGTTTGAATATTAGATGACACTTTTTAGAAACCTTTTTTCACACGATATTCTGGGAGTGTTCGATTGTACTTGGCAAGCAAATGCATTGGTTCAGGAATATTGCCTTAATTTGCAACAGTATTCTCCTCTATTTGACCCCCCCCCCTTCAAAATAATTGGCCAGAATTTCAATATATCGAAAAACGCCCTGCCTTTTTGTTTTGTTTAATTTTAAACTTATGGTTTTTCCTTATTTTTTTAAAACCAGGTTTCTGATACTTTCCAATTTAAAAAAACAAAAAACAACAACAACAAAAATTTGGAAATGCTGAGCACTTTTTCATGGGTGTCTACGTTTGGATATATGCGTGCAAAGATTTAATTTAATTAAATAAGCAAGTTTATTAATTATTTCTGTTGATGCTTTAAAAGACGTTAAAGTAAAAATGCTTTAGTAGAATAAACCAGCTAAGCACGACTACAATTTTTTCCAGTAGTTTAATTACGTTAAAATTAAATTTGAATCAATTATATATACCAGAAATATATTGTCATATTAGTACAGTAATTCAGCCCCAATGTTTTCCACTTTAGTATCATTAGTATCAGAAGACTTTAGATTCATAAGGGCGCGTTAAGTTCTGGCATTAGAAACGTTCACGTATATAGCATTGTTTCTTTATTTCTTTGACTTTTTGAATCTTTGCTTTTATTTTTATTTCATTAAACTCGATTTTAACGCTTTTATTTTTGAAGCTTATTAACGAGGAATTAGCCACCCCCATCTTTTTTATACACAATGTGCTTCTCGGAGCTTTCGATTGGCTCGTGTTTCATGGACAGTAAGTTTTGTTTTTAAAACAGAAGCGGCTGTCAAATTTAAAGAATCATTTAAGCTATCAAGACATCAAAATTACATACTAATACTACTTAACTAGTTTTCAATACAGTAGCACTAGTAAAAGATGAATTTATATCCAATAAAGAGTTTGAAGTTTTGACGGGAGAAAAGGTCACCTGCCTTAGGATAGTTCCTTTATTTCTGTTATATTATTATTTTTTTTTCATTTTATTTTGATAAAAAGACCGAATTTCTTATAAATTATTTCCTACAAACCAATTAACGACCAGCAATTTGCCGCCACTGGCAAAGTGCCGCCCGGGCATTTTCCCCTTTGTCCCCCTGACTACGCCTCTGTGTCAGTCATCTTAAAAATTCACAAAAATTGCACCTAAAGGATCTTTTTTAGTGAGATCAGGGTATTAAAATACTCTGGTGTAATGGGTTGTTCAGAAATGTTTCCCGGTTAAATTAATGTTTAGAACTTATTCTTTCATAATATGATTACAAACGATCCGTTTTCTGAGACAACTTATTTTCTTATTTTTCCCTTTCGATCTTACTGAATTTTTCTCTGTCAACTACACACTTCTGCAGAATAATTGGCATTGAATGTATTTATAAATGTGTGTGTTTCTATTTTTGTGTAAAGCGATGAAAGCTACCTGGCTGGGCTACTATGCTATTTAAATTAACTGATTATTATTATTGTAAAGTTTAAGCCTGATCTTTACGCCCATGTGCCCTATGGCCCGGGGATATAATTAAACGCTGCCCCCAACTGTCAATGACTCTGGATCATTAGGTGAAAAATGTTGTTTTTTTCTTTCCAGCTGCACACATTGATCTCAACAGTATTAGCTTTTTATTCTTTTACGAGCGTTGCGTAATTTGTTAACTGACCTTTGCTTAAAGTTCAACGCCTTTCAGTTTTGTCATGCTCCAGTCGTTTAGAGACCTTATCTTAGCACGAGACAGGTTTGATCAGTGGTCCCCAAAGTGGTCCCTACGGAGCGCAAGGGGTCCCTGTGATCTTTCAGGGGGTCCGTGGAAAGTTTAAATTGATTTCGGGGTCGTAGGGTCCGTGCAAGGCTTAATATAAAGTAATAAAATTGTGATTCTGGTTTTATTATTACGGAAATTTAAATAAATAACATTTCATAAAATAGTATCTGAATGCCTTTTCTACTAATATTACATTAGTCGGGGTAACAAAAACTGATAAAATGTTATAAGCCACTCTTGAAAAAAATGTTATCTCTTTTTTAAGGAGTTCTGCAAACGATGCTCTCAAAAAAATTATAATAATTCTTATTCTGCTCTCCAAGAATTCTGCACAGATAATTTTTTTAAAGATTCAAATCTTAATCTCATTCAAATCATTTAGGCTACATAAAATGATGCGAACTCTTTCTAAACATAAAACTTGTAAAGAAATGACTACTTCATTTAGATAGGATTTAACTTTTTATATTCAAGCTTGTACTTGAAGATATATTTTTGTTCTGTATGTCTTTTAAAACATTTTGAATATTAGACTTAGAAATGTTTGCACCACCAAGGGCATGTCAGTTGTTTTCTGATTCGTTACACGGATTACAAAAACGGTTGATTGATAATCCCTTCTCCCCCACCCGCCCCCTCGCCTTCTCTAAAAAAATTTGTAAGGCTCGCGCCTTATCCCAGCCCATGTATTCAATCCATGACTTCACAGAGTGCTTATTGTACACTAAGGAGATATAAAAAATGGACTCATTTTTTTCCGCTTGAGGGCGAAGTTCATGAGGGCCCAAATCTCCCAGCTTGCCCCATTCCTCCATTCGGTGTACACCTTGAACAGGGCCTGACCCAGCAGGTGTATTGTTACCTGAACAGTAAAGTACATCCAAAACCGGATCAGTCGAGGCCGACAAGGTTGAGATTTCATACTTCTCTAATTTGTATGTGGCATGATTGGCATGTAGCATGAAGTCTAGTTTTATTATTAACTCAATAGACACACACACACATACAAAAAACAAGATTTTTTTATGAATCCCTTCCCAACAATGTTTTGGCAGGCAAGATTATTTATTTAGAGCTTTTTTTTAAAAGTTGCTTAAAAATTGCATATTTCCTATTATTAGTGATTAGGGTTATTTTAAGCTTGTTTTCTTTTCTGGGTCAAATATCAGATTTGAATTTGGACATATTTTCAATTTCGATAACTCACTTGTAGATAGATGCCTGACAACGAACCCTTAACCCATTTTTTAAAATTTTAAGATGTATTTTACATGTGTGTCTTATTTATGGCTCTATCATTTACATTTGAGGTTTTTTTTAAAGCTAATTCACTAAATATAAAGACTTCCACATACACACTTAACACAGTAAGTCCACTGAAACAGCATGTAAGGCATTCAATATTAACAAGATGTAATACGTGCAAAGCAACCTAATGGAGAAGACGTACATTTAAAATTTAGACATTTCTTTAAAACAGTTAATTTATCGCAATTCTTTCATTAAAACACAAGTATGTACAAAAAATTCAATGATTAACAGGAAAACTTTATACAGTTTATACTTATAAGGCGCGATACCCAACTTATTTTTAAAAAATATAGAAAAATATAATCACATAAAAAAGCATATATTCGTTAGGTTCTCCTGGCTAAGAAAGACCAGACTGTAGCGAATAGTAAAGTTTGAAGCTATGAGTCTTGGACTTGGAAGCAGTCGTAATGGCTTGGATTTCAGAACTGGTTTATATGTTTAAAGGAAGAGAATTGCATTATTTTCATGAGCATGTCATGGGATCTTAAAGAATACATCCGAAGTGCGATCCTGCCCAATGGGTGTTAAAAGATGTCAGCTCGGTAAAAGACAGCAATGGTAGGATTCGTAGCAGATGTTACCGATGATTTTGGGTCAGAAAACGGATTATTGTTTGTCAGTGTGTGTTTTGAAGGAAATAAAATCAAGCAGATAAATATATATGGTTGTGTGATGCTTTCAGTGTTTTCTTCTTTCCTTGGTCTTTAGAACTAGTTTCACGGTTGAAATGTATATTTTTCTTTGTTTGAATCCCTTTAACTATATAAGTGTGGTAATGATTAATTTTTTATGCATTTCAAAGCTAGATTTTAATAACTTTTGTAATGTTACTGCTGTGTCATAAGTACATCCTCTAGTATGTGTAGGATTATTCAGTTGTTAATATTCACTTGTAATAAACCCAAAGCTGAAACCGTATTTCCATAGAGTTCTTATAAACTGTTGGGTTTTTTTAGTTTATTTTGTGTTGTTGATTTTTTATTTTTAATTTTTTTTTTTTTTTTTTTTTTTTTTTTTTTTTTTTTTTTTTTTTTTTTACAGTTACAGTAAATTGTTTGTTTTATATTGGTCACGACCAGCAACTATCGACATTTACAGTAATAGTTGGTTTTATATTGGTCACGACAACAACTATCGAAAGTTACAGTAATTGTTGGTTTTATATTGGTCACAAAAACAACTATCGACAGTTACAGTAATTGTTGGTTTTATATTGGTCACAAAAACAACTATCGACAGTTACAGTAATTGTTGGTTTTATATTGTTCACAAAAACAACTATCGACAGTTACAGTAATTGTTGGTTTTATATTGTTCACAACAACAACTATTGACAGAGTAATTGTTGGTTTTATATTGGTCACGACCAGCAACTATCGACAGTTACAGTAATTGTTGGTTTTATATTGGTCACAAAAACAACTATTGACGGAGTAATTTTGTTGGTTTTCAACTCAACCTAATAATCAGATCATGTACGTCCTCGGAGAATTTAATTCGAAATATTTGTTACAACAAAATGGCGTTTTGATATTGCGTAATGTCAAACACATAGACACGTTATTTAAAGCCGCTGTAAGAAAAACTTAAACAGCTGTACAAGAAGATGTTAGAGTATATAATGAACATTGTTCTATACAAAAACCATGATTATCTTTTCAGGATTTGTTATAATTTGAAGTGAGCACTAAATTGATCCACCAGATCGTTTGCCGTATTAATTCAAAGAGCAGGTGTATACTTTAAACACATATAGGGCGTAGTTGTCGGTTGAAACGGTTCGCATGTCCGGGTGCATGACTAATTATTTCTGCCTACGATCATAAACACATTATAATGCGCGTCCAAGATGGCATCTTGTTTATCGCCCAACATGTCGTTTAACATGTGGAAAAAAGTAGGTCGTTATAATATCTGGGTCATGGGTATCATGTCCCTAGTTTTGTCATTCATAAATTTGTAAGCGTCGCTCCGAACCCAATGTGTAATAGAAAATATTTTTATCTCCTAGGGTCTGACTATGAGTCTATAATCATAGTCTATGACCAATAGTAAGCTGCGACGATGATGATTTCAGTGATGTGATAATTCTACATACTAATAGAAGCTATCTTCCAATAACTGCGTTTGTGACATACCCTTTTGTCTTGATAATATTAATAACTTGATACTTTTTTAAAATTCTAAATGCAACATATAATGACATTTCGTACATTAACTTACGATTATCGGTTGAAGAAATATTCAATTCATTTTAATTTATGTTTAAACAGTTAATTTTTGAAGATATGTGTTTTAGTTCAGTTTTGAAGGCCTTGGTAGTTGAAATATTGTGAATGTGTAATTTTTGAGAGTTCAATTCTCAGGGGCACAAAAAGGGAAACACCTGACGCCATGTTTTAGTGCTTGTCTTAGGAACAGAGATAATACGTATGTCTGCAGAAGTCTTATTGGCAAACAATTTTTAAATTTTTGTTAGACCCATAGTTTGTGAAGGTATTTTACGTTATAAGCTATACTTACGATATTTTGAAACGCCGTGATATTCTGTCTTAACGTCCCTTCCTTTTGAACATATGTGAAGTCACATAGAAAGAATTTTTTAAAAAAGACAACAAGAAGGAAAATAAGTTTTAAATTAAGAATAAAATATATTTGCTAGCATCCAGCTGGTGCCTACAGATTTCAAACTTGTTAAAGATATTCTACCTTTCTCTCGCTTGCTCTACGATTGGCTTCTCGTGTTTGTTGTTGTCGTCGTAAACATATGTTATGTGGATGGAGCTGAGCCAACTTAAGTACTGGTCAACAGACATTTTGGCTGGCATTTTGATGCCACCGATTCTGGAGATTATACCAAATAGCGTAAATAGTTTAAATACCGTAATTTAACTGGAAATGAAGGATGAGGAGCGGTGGACTACAAACAAAATTCAAGATTTCAGAAGTGCTGAAAACGTTAATACGAATAAATATAATTGCATAAGTATTTTATTTTAAATCTGAATATGTTTACACGTAATTAGTTTTATTACCTGTAATAGGAAAAAGATGATATCATACAAATATATAAAGCAACACAGCAATCAGTATTATATTAAAATCTCTCCCTTGCCGAAGTGTTTAAGAGGTAAAAAAAAAAAAAAAAAAAAACAGTTTCTACATTCGAAATTCCCAAACTGACCTCTTCAAGTCACCAAACGGAAATTTCATGAATCTGTAGTCGCTAAACAATGTACCTGCCAGTGTGCCATAGTATTTTTTGACACGGTCTCGAATCTGAACACAAAAATTAAGATGTTTTGCTGTTAGACTTTTGATATAAAAAAAAATTCTTAAAAGCATCAAATTTATGACGTTTCTTTCAGCAGTGAATTGCGGTACATGCATTCAACTGTTTTGATGTAACAGAACAAGAGAAAAATGGTCAAATTCCAACTTTTTTTAAAGCGTCTTCTGGATCTATATAGTCTAGTGAGTTTTTTCCAGTAAGAATTTAGGTTAAGATTATTTGTAGCCGTTTTTGTTTGGAGAGTAGATGCAAGTAAGGGTAAGAGATTGTGTGGTAGACGTCTGTAAAAGAGTTCACCAAAAAGTTAATCAATTTTATACAATAAAAGATGAACATTTTTCTTTCAAAGAAGCACCAGAAAAGGCGCATAAAATAAATGAAATAATGAGATTAAAAGGAACAAAATTGCACTTAGAATTCCTTGATCAATGTGTTATTTATTTTACAAGATATAAAACTCTAGGGTGACATCTAGCCACGATAGCAATGATTTATAAAGAGCAAATGAAAATGTTTCCAAAATTTAAACCAGTCGTGTTCTTAATATCAACCTCATTCCCTTTTATTAGATTTTTATCGGAAGTCAAACGGTTTAGTCAAAGCTTTTGTGCAATACTTCTTTGACAGTCTTTAAAACATCACTTTCACGGACACACACACATATGTATATATATATATAAATTGATGGCGTTCGGCTTTCTACGCTTGGAAAAAAAAAGTAGGAGGCTAAATTTTTGGAAATAATTTATTTACTTTTATTTATTTGATAATTTTTTATTAAGACAACAATAAAACATTGAAAAGATTCACTATCTTCCTTTATATCGCGTAACGATTGGATCCAAATGTGTGACAAACTTGTTTATTCAAGAAACATATAATTCTCATACTTTTACTCGAATATACTGTTTCTGTGATGTTTTGGAACTCTGCTTGTTTAGTTCTACCTAGAATCGCTTAAATCAAAGTACATCTTTGTCAGTTTAATATGATTTATTAGATTTAACCAACTAATTATTTTCTCCAAAATCCTTCTGTGTACAGATATATTATTTTGTTCCATTACCTCCTGCATGGCGCTGTCGACTTTTTCATCTTCCAGTGTTTCCCAAGTGTACCAGTAGGCGGCGAATGTCCCTCTGGGTTTCAGGATTCGTTTGACTTCAGCGAAAAATCTGTAGACATAACAAAAAACTACACAGACCTTCTCTAATAAAAAACAAAAACAAGAAAAATTCAACATCTACACAATGTATGTCTATAGTGAGAAATATGATAGTATTATGAAACGGCAGACACACCTTTTTTCGTCAACGAAATGCAAGGCCATTCCAACGGTCACCAGGTCCACCTCGTTTGGTCCAAACATGGACATGTCTTCGGCTGACGCTAAGTGGGTCTCCAGATTCGGGCAGTCACGTGGCACGTGTTTTAGCTGGTCATTGCTGATGTCGATCCCAACAACCTACCAGCGAAAGAATATTACTTAATATTCTTTTTTTTTTGTAATTGCTGGTCATATTGCTTATCAGTCTGCAACCATGATTTTAAGTGAACAAAGTTGTTAGTGTTTCCAGTGGCAGTAATAATAATACACACAACAACTGAGAACATGCATAGCGCGGTACCCCGCTAGCAGCTTGGCCTACTGCACTTAACAATTTTTAAAAAAACTCATATGTTTATAAATCCATTCGATACAAAACAATCAGGTCCTATTTAGACATAGCACAAAATGACATTTATGCTAAAGCTAAAATTTCTCTAGAAGCATGTAGCGAAAATATTTTGAATCCACGAAGAAGGAATACAAAGTATTAATGGTAAAACGAGGGAAAAGCATAAAACTAAATTGAAATTCGCATAAATCTATCATTAACGGAATTGAAGAAATGCTTTAAAAGAGAAGTCTTTCTTTAGTGCAGAAACAGCGCTACAAAAATCTAAACAAAACGCATAACATGTCTACAAATCTTGTTTTCATTTATTTTCAGAGATAAGATCATCTATTTTATTGCTGTTTTTATTCTCTTTTTTTCCACCAAAAGTTGTGATATTATAAATTAATGTACACACGATGTGGGGGGGGGGTAACGACGTTATTATTATGTGTCAAGGTTATGTGTGGAAAAAATGCTTACTCAATAACTTGACAACACATGACTTTCAAATTTTGATGCTGTTTTTTTTTTATTTGTTAATGACGTTCCCTTTTTAAAAAAAAGCTAAACACAATCAAATAAAAGCAGCTGACATGGAGATTTGGCTTTCAACAAAAAGCACCAGTCAAGCAACAGTGTAAGACTTATGGGTAGATAGGCAGGGAGATAGGGGATATCAAGGGGGAAAAACCGCCAAGTAGAAACGATTTCCAAACCTTTGTAAAATACTTAGTTAGTGGTATCGTTCCTCTGCCAGTACCGCAGCAAACATCAACAGCCAAGTGCTGGGCTGAAAGGTTGGATTGTCTGTGGTAGTCCATGATCGTGTCAAACACTTCTTGAGGGTAGTAAGGGCGGTAAGCGGCATACAAGCCAGCGATCTTCTCTCCCTTGTAGTGGTCTTTGCTATATTTTTCCATAATGCTATTATAAATGTATCCATGGTTATGGAATACGATGATACATAATTAAACATTTTAAAAAAATACTTTATTGATATCAAATCATATATTAAAAGAATAATGTCCAATAAAATAACTTTGATACTTTTTTGCACAAAGAACTTTTGCGAAATAGAACATAAACAATAACGCTTTTAACTTTTCATTTGATAGACTTGACTACACTTAATCCATTTGTAGTATATTCGGTTTTGTTTTCATGATATAATTAATTTTATTTTTCATATTAATCAAAATAACGGCTTCATTCGCAAAAGTTTACCTACAAATCAAGTAACATTCAACGAAGTAAACAATTACTTGGACTGAATAATTATACCACTTGAGCTAACGACCACATTCCTAATTTGTAGAATTTATTTTATGAGCTAAGTTTGTACATGTACTTATCAAAAACTAGAACCAAAGAATAGCGATATCTTTCGCCACCCCTAATTGAATATATACCAAGGTTATAACAATCGAAAATCTAAAAATTCGTGACGGTTTCACCTTTAACTCAATGAAAATTGTAACCATTAGATCGAATTCATAGATAATTTGATTCAATAAAATACGTTCGGAAGGTCCTTGATTTTTTAAAATCTTCACTGTCTTAAAATGAACCAAGTTTCCCCAGACATTTTTCATCTCATGTGAACTTTATCATCCTTTATTTCTAACTTAAAAATAACAAATTTCTTATCGTAAGAGGGCTTAACTAATAATGAACTTTAATTTTCTGAACATCTTTCAAGAACTACTATTGGTCGTTTGATGGTTTTCAATGATTGGAGAATTAACTTTCGTTGATGCGACAGCTGCTAATAACTAATCAATGGCTATAAATAAAATGATGGTTCAATCTCATTTCCTTTGTTTTTGTTTTTTACCAGTCTATGTTCATTTGAAGCTCACCGGCTGCGCGGCCACGCATATTTCTAACCGACACGTCGTAACAGTTTAGAACTACTGCGCAGCAAATGTTGATATGTAAAAAATATTAGATCTACCTGTATTTATGGGGTGTACATTTTTTTTACAAGGAATAGATGCTCTGCAACTTTGAAAAATAAATGTGCACACAGAATAATTAATATCTATAGATCTACTAGTAGTTGATGTTTTTTTTAATTATTTGTTTATTAAATTTTTTTTTAGAAACAATTATAAATAAGGGCATATAAAAGTTTTATCCTTAAAGACTCGCATAAAAACGACGTATATCATATGATGCATCTACTAATTACCGCTAAAAATCAATGAAAATTTCATTATTACAAATAAAATGTTCACTCTATTTGAATACAAAATAATTTCGCCAATGGAGAAAACAATGTTTTTATATAATATCAAGTAACTAACTATACGAATGATACAAAGTTTAATGCTCATCACGATTATTCTAACAGGGTTTAAGTGGAATGGATGACTTGACCAGTAGCATTTCTGCAATGCATCTCAAAATATTAGTTGTAAATAAACCCACAGGATTGTGAACTGATGTGAATATCTCGTCTAATGAAAAGGAAATACCGAAATTGAAAATGACATCTTTCATTTTAAAAAATAAATTCTTTTATATCCACATTTGCTAACCTCCAATATCAGAATCCAGAATCATAGTTTCTCTTACATCAGTTAGACTCTTCTAATATCTCCCACAGTCACCTTCCCGTAAACACATTTTTTTAACAGAAAATAAAACCGTGTGCAAAATTTCAAAACCGATCGATTAATAGAATTTGGTGTTAATTCAAAGGCAAAAATTGACCCGAAAACGGAAAGAGTTGAGAAGTGAAATACAAATAACTAAAATAAAAATATGTAAAAAAAATCGATTAAAAATATAATAATTTTCATGTGTTCCAACATTTACGTGGCTTTTAATTCTTAATTTGTTATTTTATAACATTTGGTCTTTTAACAGTAAAATCTCCCCCTATGCCTTATATTTGATGCAGTTCAACAGGTTATTCAATACATATTTTTGTATTGCCCCATCTGCATTGACTGCCCCACAACCTAGTATGTTAGTGTGTGCATTTATAGGTCAGTGTGTTCTGCGTCGTATGAATGCGTGTAAGTCTAAAAAACATCAAGGCATACCTTAAACTGTGTCATCAAATGTACATTGAAACAATTGAATTCTGAAGTAAGGAGTGACCAAAAAAGAGCCAAAAAACGTTTAAATTATTCAATAACTTCATCTGGAAGGCCGCGTTTCTTTTTTTGCTTTTAGAACACATTTAATATATTTTTTAAACACCAACACACACATAACTTCCTTCACACACATATGTACTTACACAAAGTTGATTCTGACTGGTACTCTTGACTATGTCAACTATTAGCAACCGGAATCAGATCACGACGATGACCCCTGACTTTTGGATTATAATATCGCGAACTGTTTCCCGAAACCTTTCACCGGATTGTGTAAACAGCGCGTATTTATACTAGTCAGAATTATGAACCAGCGGAATAACGTTGTAATTTAAACCTTCAAGTCCTTGAATAATAATCCTGTAGTAGTGGATACGTTATTTCATGCGTGAAGTACATGTTTTCCATCTTGCATGTTTTAGATGATCGGCACCTATCGTAAAAATAAAAAAATATAAATATCATCACGTAAATATAACGAAAAAATTCGATAGTTGTAACCCTAAGAGAGAATCTTCATTGAACGATTCTAAATGTTCATTGTGGGAGACAACAAATACAATTTATAGAAAAGAAAATCAATGCTTTATATTTTATTTTAGAGATCATTGTACACCAGCGTTCAACCAGCATGCTAGGCTATCATAAATAGTGGGCGCTTTAGAAGAAACCCGTCATCATCATCACCAAGACGAAGTATTTAATATTGAAAATCTCTACAAGTGCAAAAACTTCTTCTCTTCGAGTTTGCTTTGTGCATAGCGAGCGGGTCTTTCAGAGCCACACCATTATAATGGAATCTCTCACTTTTTCAAAGAAATTTAAAAAAACAGGCTTTACATTTTTCACTAAATCTTTATCGCATGTTTGTAAAAGATGAGGATACCCTCAAATAAGAACCAAGACTATTAGAAATGTTATGACAAGACGCCTACACACCTATGCACTCCATCAGAAGCCGTTTAATTAGGGTTGATATTCCGCGTTGCGTGATCCAAAGTGGCGTACATTTTTTTTATATGACCTGCTCCAAGAAATGTCGACAGGTCAACGGCTGATGATCTTCAAGTCTCCAGCTTGTACGGATGTTCGGCACGTGTCTCAGTTGGTTACTGCTGGTGTAATTACAAAAACATGAAAGTATGAACCATTCTTGAATTACATCAATTTATTGATTAACTTTTCCTTTATTTACTCAATACATCTGCATTAATTGTGATTTCTAATAACAGTGGATAGTCTACCACCTAACTGCAAAAACCGCAATCATTATTATTTCGTTTTAAATTTAAAAACAAATTTAGTGCATTGAGATAAAAATTAAAATTGTTCTAAACGATGGATGAGCGACATGGGCTTTCGTTTGGCGTACGTTCGAATCACTGTGATTGTTTCCTCGGCGGCCAAGGGTGTTCCTGAGTCCACACAGCCCTGAATGGTAACCTGACACTAGTTAGTGTGTCCCTGAGTCCACACAGCTCTGAATGGGTACCTGACACTAGTTAGTGTGTCCCTGAGTCCACCAAGCTCTGAATGGTAACCTGACACTAGTTAGTGTGTCCCTGAGTCCACACAGCTCTGAATGGTAACCTGACACTAGTTAGGGTGTCCCTGAGTCCACACAGCTCTGAATGGTAACCTGACACTAGTTAGAGTGTCCCTGAGTCCACCCAGCTCTGAATGGTAACCTGACACTAGTTAGTGTGTCCCTGAGTCTACCCAGCTCCCAATGGGTACCTGACACTAGTTAGTGTGTCCCTGAGTCCACACAGCTCTGAATGGTAACCTGACACTAGTTAGTGTGTCCCTGAGTCCACCCAGCTTCCAATGGGTACCTGACACTAGTTAGTGTGTCCTTGAGTCCACCAAGCTCTGAATGGGTACCTGACACTAGTTAGTGTGTCCTTGAGTCCACCCAGCTCTGAATGGGTACCTGACACTAGTTAGTGTGTCCCTGAGTCCACCCAGCTTCCAATGGGTACCTGACACTAGTTAGTGTGTCCTTGAGTCCACCCAGCTCTGAATGGGTACCTGGCACTAGTTAGTGTGTCCCTGAGTCCACCCAGCTTCCAATGGGTACCTGACACTAGTTAGTGTGTCCCTGAGTCCACACAGCTCTGAATGGGTACCTGATACTAGTTAGTGTGTCCCTGAGTCCCCACAGCTGTGAATGGTAACCTGACACTAGTTAGTGTGTCCTTGAGTCCACCAAGCTCTGAATGGTAACCTGACACTAGTTAGTGTGTCCCTGAGTCCACCCAGCTCCCAATGGGTACCTGACACTAGTTAGTGTGTCCCTGAGTCCACCCAGTTCCGAATGGTAACCTGACACTAGTTAGTGTGTCCCTGAGTCCACACAGCTCTGAATTGGTACCTGACACTAGTTAGGGTGTCCCTGAGTCTACCCAGCTCTTAATTGTAACCTGACACTAGTTAGTGTGTCCCTGAGTCCACACAGCTCTGAATGGTAACCTGACACTAGTTAGTGTGTCCCTGAGTCTACACAGCTCTGAATGATAACCTGAAACTAGTTAGTGTGTCCCTGAGTCCACACAGCTCTGAATGGTAACCTGACACTAGTTAGTGTGTCCCTGAGTCCACACAGTTCTGAATGGTAACCTGACACTAGTTAGTGTTTCCCTGAATCCACCCAGCTCTGAATGGGTACCTGACACTAGTTAGTGTGTCCCTGAGTCCACACAGCTCTGAATGGGTACCTGACACTAGTTAGTGTGTCCCTGAGTCCACACAGCTCTTAATGGGTACCTGACACTAGTTAGTGTGTCCCTGAGTCCAAAAAGCTCTGAATGGTAATCTGACAATAGTTAGTGTGTCCCTGAGTCCAACCAGCTCCCAATGGGTACCTGACAATAGTTAGTGTGTCCCTGAGTCCACACAGCTCCGAATGTTAACCTGACACTAGTTAGTGTGTCCCTGAGTCCACACAGCTCTGAATGGTAACCTGACACTAGTTAGTGTGTCCCTGAGTCCACACAGCTCTGAATTGGTACCTGACACTAGTTATTGTGTCCCTGAGTCCACACAGCTCTGAATGGTAACCTGACACTAGTTAGTGTGTCCCTGAGTCCACACAGCTCTGAATGGTAACCTGACACTAGTTAGTGTTTCCCTGAGTCCACCCAGCTCTGAATGGGTACCTGACACTAGTTAGTGTGTCCCTGAGTCCAACCAGCTCTGAATGGGTACCTGACACTAGTTAGTGTGTCCCTGAGTCCACACAGCTCTGAATGGGTACCTGACACTAGTTAGTGTTTCCCTGAGTCCACACAGCTCTTAATGGGTACCTGACACTAGTTAGTGTGTCCCTGAGTCCACACAGCTCTGAATGGTAACCTGACAATAGTTAGTGTGTCCCTGAGTCCAACCAGCTCCCAATGGGTACCTGACACTAGTTAGTGTGTCCCTGAGTCGACACAGCTGTGAATGGTAACCTGACACTAGTTAGTGTGTCCTTGAGTCCACCCAGCTCTGAATGGGTACCTGACACTAGTTAGTGTGTCCCTGAGTCCACCCAGTTCCCAATGGGTACCTGACACTAGTTAGTGTGTCCCTGAGTCCACACAGCTGTGAATGGTAACCTGACACTAGTTAGTGTGTCCCTGAGTCCACACAGCTCTGAATGGTAACCTGACACTAGTTAGTGTGTCTCTGAGTCCACCCAGCTCCCAATGGGTACTTGACACTAGTTAGTGTGTCCCTGAGTCAACCCAGCTCTGAATGGGTACCTGACACTAGTTAGTGTGTCCCTGAGTCTACCCAGCTCTTAATGGGTACCTGACACTAGTTAGTGTGACCCTGAGTCCACACAGCTCTGAATGGTAACCTGACACTAGTTAGTGTGTCCCTGAGTCCACACAGCTCTGAATTGGTACCTGACACTAGTTAGGGTGTCCCTGAGTCAACCCAGCTCTTAATGGTAACCTGACACTAGTTAGTGTGTCCCTGAGTCCACACAGCTCTGAATGGTAACCTGACACTAGTTAGTGTGTCCCTGAGTCCACACAGCTCTGAATGGGTACCTGA
>MUZC01001652.1:4282-19756 GCA_002072015.1 Radix auricularia
CCGAGTCTTCCAGTACCAGCTCATGGTGTCATCCAGAATGGTAGCTCATTGTGTCACCCCCTAATGACTTAACCCATAGAGCACCGCCGAGTCTTCCAGTACCAGCTTATGGTGTCATCCAGAATGGTAGCTCATTGTGTCACCCCCTAATAACTTAACCCATAGAGCACCGCCGAGTCTTCCAGTACCAGCTCATGGTGTCATTTAGAATGGTAGCTCATTGTGTCACCCCCTAATGACTTAACCCATAGAACTCCTCCGAGTCTTCCAGTACCAGCTCATGGTGTCATCCAGAATGGTAGCTCATTGTGTCACCCCCTAATGACTTAACCCATAGAGAACCGCCGAGTCTTCCAGTACCAGCTCACGGTGTCATCCAGAATGGTAGCTCATTGTGTCACCCCCTAATGACTTAACCCATAGAGCACCGCCGAGTCTTCCAGTACCAGCTCATTGTGTCATCCAGAATGGTAGCTCATTGTGTCACCCCCTAATGACTTAACCCATAGAACTCCTCCGAGTCTTCCAGTGCCAAATAATGGGAACATACAGAACATACATATTGGTGTCACCCCTTCTGATAAAGTCGGCCGTGGCGGCCCACCCACCACGCACCCTCTTAGGGTCGCCACTGCCTAAATTTATTATGCAATTATATTTCCTTTATTCTCTTATTAGTCATCTTATCTTATTTTATCTGTTGCAGACGCTCCTTCTATACAGAAGATTATTGTTTCCTACGCTTACCTATATTATCTTTATCGAATTATTGCATCCAGCTCCAAATTTTAATATAAATTAAGGTAACACGTATTCATTAATTTTAGATCACCTGTCAGAAAGCATGCGTTGCGTGGATTTGAATGCGCATGCGTAGAAAAGTGCGTGCTTTTTTCATCCTTTAAATAGCCACCCTCTGGTAGTTTTTTCAGAGTTGATTTGTTCCTGTTCACTGTACACAGATTTAAAGAATGAGGTGAGTACTTTTTTCACAACGTACAGCTGTTAGTTTAAATTCAATGTGGTTTTTTTCCTGTGCCACACCCTTTTGCAAAAAGTATCTTGATCAGTTAAAAATTATACATAGGGGTGTCAAAAACCTTTTGATTGAGCACAGACTTGTTAAATCAAAAAAAATAATTAAATTTTGATATACAAAATGAAAATATTATACCCCAAACACGGTCTGGTTATTCGTTGGGTGCTTCACTTTATTGAAATTCAGCCAATGATGAAAGTGCATTAGATATTAATGAGATTTAGCGCTCTATCAAATTGTTCAATATTCCAATAGTGTTTTTCTTTAATTCTTGGAAAGAAATGTTATTATCTTTTCATTATGAATTCCTGTAAATACTGTACAGCGTATATTTTTTAAAGCTATTGGAGACGTTTTAATTTTCATAAAATCCGTTTTTATGGCTCCCCCACCCACCACCCCCCAACAAACTCGTTTTTGTTAACACCCTTTACGTCCCCGCATCCCCACATCCTGTTAATTTAAATGATATTGATAACACGTGGTGGAGATATATAAAGTTGACGTCTGCCTTAAGTTAATTGACGGTAAGTATCAAATGGAGAAACACACCAACCTGTCATCAAGAGTAAATATTCTTTACTGATTTTGTACAACAAAGACGGCAATTTTTTTTTTACATATTATCGCGTAATCCTTTCGAGTCTTGAAAAGCTTTATTACTTTCCCTGTTTTTCAGGGTTGATGTACTTTCTTTGGTAGTACATTTCAATATTTACCACCTTCGTGGTACTAGCATGGCATAGTTTATTTCTCTAATTAAAAAATATAAACAGAAAATCAAGGAAACTTCTGTTACTACTTTCATTTGTTTCCATTGATATAGGTGTTGTTTGTTTTGTGGGGTTTTTAAAAATATTTTTATAATTACTTTTCCAAAACAAGATAGCTGCTCTCGGTTTGATTTTCTGAACACCTTTCAATTATTGCAAGATAAATAGAGCTCTTTTTAAAACTTAGCAGAAGCGTCTCTAAGTGACCATTCACCATGGGGAAATCAGTTCACAAGGTACTTCCTGCTCATAGGACACAGCACGACATTGAGTTTCACGATCTTATTAAAGAGTTACATCTCTTCCCCCATTGTCCTTGTTAATTAGTCACAGCGTAAATAATTTCTAGCCATTTCTTCTCTTATTAAGTGTGTTTATATTTAATTTTCTATGATTGTGTAATTTAATGGGGGGGGGGGGGTTTCGACAGATTTCTGTTTTTATTTTTATCCATACACTGTGACTACATCCCTTTTTTACATTCTGCCTTAACATATTAGGTTTAATTAAACTAACATTATTATGTTTTAACTTTAAATCACTAATATTCGGTTAGGGGTAAGCATATGATTACAAAACGTCAGGAATTAATATAACAATAGAAGATACCACACATAAATTGACTTAAATTGTTGTGATTTTAAAATATTATAAAGAACAGACAATCATGCATCAAACTTTCCCTCTCTCTGTCTCCCCCTTTCTATACCTCTCTCCAGTGGCGGATTTAGCTATAGGGATGGGGGCGGCTTGCCCCCCGCGCCCATGTCCGGTCTAATATGGCGTCCCCTTAAGACGCCCGCGATGAACACTAAAAAGGATTCACTAGAGTAGAAAAAAAGATTGCTAATTTAATCAACACTAAACTGCAGTACGATAATATTGGCTTGATAAATATCGTATTTCAAATCTGTAATATCTGGTTTGATCTGTCAAGAGCGTCGCCAAGTGGAAACGAATAGAGAAGTATTGAATGATAGACGTGATGTTGTTCTTAGCAAAACAACGTCTGCCATTTAGAGGACAAAGAGTACTGTATTGCTTTTGTGATGGTAGTTGTAGAAATACTGGAGATTTTCGGGAAATGTTATATTTATTATCCAAATATGATTTTACTTTACACAGTCATCTAAAGTTTGGAAAGAAAAGTGAACTTTTTAAAGTCATGATTTATTTGAATCACTTGCATCTGAATTATCGGCGATAATTGATAATAAAGTTAATTCTGCACAATTCTTGTATTTGGACTAGCATTTTACCCGCACTTTCTGCGGGAAGTTGGAGAATCAGTGATGAATGAGTGGGTGCATAAAAAACTATATTTGGGCCACCGGCGCCCAGTAAGGGATATTTTAAATATTTATTCACCTGCTGCCATCGTGGAAGTGTATTTAACAAGCCCCAACGTTTCATGCGTTTACCTATTTGTGAAATAGGAAAAAGTGTGCTTTTCAAATTTGTTTATAGCACTTATTAGGAAAAAACACGCTTTTGACGCCCCGGCCAAAATAAAAATTAATTTGAAAATTATATTACGCCAATTTTCGTTGTTAGAGGGTACTCAACAACTTCCAAAATTTGTATGCTTCTACCTACGTGGGGAATGGGAGAATTAGTGATTTTTACATTTACATTTTATATAATTAATATTAGGAAAAAACTACATTTAGCCCCCCGGCCCCCAGTAAGGGATATTTTAAATAACTGTTCACCTGCTACCAGCGTGTAAGTAAATTTAACAGACCCCCAAAGTTTCATGCGTTTGCCTAATCGGGAAATAGGAGAATTATTAACTTTAAATTCGTATATTGCACATATCCGAAAAAAAACGTTTTTGGGGCCCCGGCCCTCATGAGTGTGTATTTAAAAAATATTTTTTACGCCAATTTTCGTCGTGAGATGGTACTCAACAGCTTCAAAAAGTGTTATATTTTTTTACCTACACGATGAATTGTGGAATTTGTGATGAGTCCGTTCTTAATGTAAGAAAAAAACATGTTTTGGCCCCGGCCCCTTATGAGTGGGATTTTACCACTCTATTTCGCCTACTTTCATTGGGAGATTGTACTCAACAACTTCTCAAAGTTTCTACATGGGGAAAGGGAGAATTAGTGATGTTCAGCTTTCATATAGTTTAAAATAGGAAAAAACTACATCTTGGCCCCCCCCCCGGCCCCCAGTAAAGAATATTTTAAATTATTTTTTACCTGCTACCATTGTGAAAGTGTAATTATCAATTCCCCAACGTTTCATGAGTCTACCTACTCGAGAAATAAGAGAATCAGTGATTTTCAATTTTTATGAATCTTTTATCAGAAAAAAAAACGTTTTTTGGGCCCCAACCCCAATGAGTGTGCATTTCAAAATTATTTTACACCAACATTTGTCCTGAGAGGGTACTTAACAATTACCCAAAGTTTCATGCTCCTACCTACACGGAAAATGGGAGAATTAGTGATACCTTGGTTTTTAATATAAGAAAAAAATATTAGGGCCCTCGGTATCCAATTAGAGGGAATTCTAACATTCTTTTTGCCAATTGTCGGGAGCTTCTACAAAAAAAAATTCAAAAGTTTCATGCTCCTACCTATATGGGAAATAGGAGATTTAGTGATGCTCAATTTTTATATTGCTCATATAAGGAAAAACTTTTTTTGTTGCCCCGGCCCCCATTAGTTGGAAATTTAACATTCTCTTCTGCCAATTATCGTCGGAAGCATGTACTCAAAAAATTCCAAAGTTTCATGCTTCTACATGTACGGGAAATAGGAGAATCCGTGATTTTCAATTTTTATGAAGCTCATACAAGGAAAAAAACGTTTTTGGGTTCCCGGCCCCCATGAGTGGGAAATGTAACTTTTTTTCTCTCAAATTATCGTTGGGAGCATGCATTTAATTTCTTTTTCAAAATTTCATGCTTCTACCTACACGGGAAATAGGAAAATTGGTGATTTTTCAATTTTTATTGGGCCCAAATAAGGAAAAATGTTTTTTTCGGCCACCGGCTCCACAGGAGCGAGATTTTTAAAATTGTTTTTCGCCAAATTTTGTAATAAGAGATTAACCAACAACTTCCCAAAGTTTCATGCCTCTACTTACACGGAAAATTGGAGAATTAGTGATATATGAAAAAAATGTTTTTGGACCCCCGGCCCTACATGAGCGAGATTTTAAAAATTCTTTTTCGCCAATTTTCTTAGTAAGAGGGTTCCCAACAACTTCCCAAAGTTTCAAGCTTCTACCTACACGGGAAGTATGATAATTAGTGAGTCAGTCATTCAGTCAGTGAGGGCTTTCGCTTTATGAGTATAGATTAAACCGACGATATATCTAAAATGGATCAGATGTCAGTTTCTTTACATCCAGCTTTAATATTAGTATGAGTTGTGGAAATATTTATAGGCTTTTATACTTTTGTTAACAGCTATTATGCCGCATTTGTTCAGAATATGAGGAGGAAAGGCGTACGAAGGCACATTCCTGATGTCTGGGATTAAAAGTGCCCTTCAAACTCATTTAAAGAAACTTTCATCCAATGCCATCAATGTTCATTGTTGTGCCAATGTTTTGAATTTGGTTTCTATAGAAGCAATGATGTTAAGTTGTTTTTCGACATAGCTGAACGGTTGTATGCATTCTTTCCGTTTAGTTTATAACGTCTACATTCTCTTAAAGAACATCATAAATCTCAATATGAATCATCAGTAGATACCCTGAAAATACCTTCTGATACAGATGGGCAAGCTGTAAGCATGAAGTTGGTGGATCATTCATTCTCTGCAATTCTAGCCACTATATAAGATATAAATTTAGGGGAATCAACAGAATTTAAAGGAAGTGTCAGAGCAGAAGCTCTGGGACCATTGGTTTTAATAGCAAAATATTCTTATGTGTTTTTTCTGTTATTTGTTCAAAAGTTGTTGGATAATATATTTAAGTTATCAAACTACTTGCAGCGCAAGTGCATCGACATTGCATTTGCAAAGCGATTGATGGATGTTGTCAACAAAAAGAGGGGTGAGACTGGAATCAGGCTTATAAAAAGTAAATGAAAAAGACGTAAACAGGGTAAGGGTTAGCCTGACAGGACGCAATTTTTTAGCATAGAGCCTTTTTCAACGGACATACAATACACGAATTAAGAATTTAAAATTTTTATTGTTCGTTTTATTTAAGTTTGTTGAAATGAGAAGCGATAAAGCTTTTGAAATTCTGAAAGTTGATGTCAAATAATTTATTAACGAAAATTGTTCCAAACTAAATGTTAAAAACAAACAAAAAATTTAAAAAGCGAATTGCAAAAAAAAAAAAAAAGAAAGAAAAGTATGGCAGGCGAACTTAGCAGAGATGAAAGGGTTGATGATCCAACTACAAGCTTTAAATCTGAAACGTACTTTACTATCTTGGATACACTTGTAACACAAATAGATGATCGATTTAATTACTTTCGGGGCACAGTTATTTATTTATATTGTATTGATCCACCCCAAATGTCGGAAAAATAAAGATTCTTTTCGAAGTGTATGCAAAACTTACAAATGAGACATTAACCTTGAAGAAGCAATCGATGAATATTATACTTTCAAAGTTTTTGATGCATCAAAACGTCCCTCACTATCCATTGAACTACAACTTAAAGAGGTTCTGCCATCTTGACTGAAAAACAAATGGCATCAGATATCCATTTAATTTGTGTCAATACTCTATAACATTTACTTGAATCTTCCTGAAAATCATCAAAAATTATTTGCGCTCCTAAATGACAAACGAACATGTGTCTGGATTGGCAATAATTTCGAATGAACGTGATCTAGGTGAGAACGTTAACCTTGAATCTACGATAAATCGTTTTGCGTCTCTGAAATCACGTAGATATTAATTTAATTAGGGCTCAGGGCTTTATAATTCGCACAAACAGAGTTTCTTTCTTAGTTCAATACATCTACTAAACATACTATTGAAATAAATTGACGTCACTATTTTGAAAACATATGTGCTTATATTGTTGCTTCTGTTTGACTTGTTCAATGATTAGGAACTTGTACCAAATTAGTAGGCTAATAAATAGTATTTACGTAATGCTCGGATAGTAGCAAAAATTTGCCGGCGCCCCCCCCCCCTGGAATTATTTTCGACCCCACACGCAGAGAAACCTAAATCCGCCACTGCCTCTCTCTCTCTCTCTCTCTCTCTCTCTCTCTCTCTCTCTCTCTCTCTATCTCCTCCCGTCGTGTCTTTCTGTCCTTGTCTCTACTCCACCCTTTCCCCCTCTTTATCCCGTTTCTCTTTCCAGTCGATCACCCCTTTCTCTAAGCAGCTTTTGTTTTTATCAAATATTTTCCATCCGAAAAAATATAATTTATTTTAAAACCTCGGAATTGGTTTCATTATAATTGCACTTGTATTAATAGTCCTTTAATACCATTCATTCAACTAACACTCACTTCGTTTCTAACGCTTGATGTCAACATCGCGGAAAAACGTACAATCACAAGTTACAAGTAAAATTTTTGACTGTTTATGATCATAATTTATTTTTTATAATTTTTTTTTTGTATTTGTATAATCCGCAGGCCATTTATTATTCAAGTGATCCTTTTCACTGCCGTGTGGGGAGTCTATTTCACTGGATCAGGTGAGAAAGGTGTTAGCGATATTTAAACACAAAAAATATATTGTAATTTGAAGTCTCCTCGTCGTCCCCGCTGAGTGTTAAGAAGTTTAAGTACTTCTATAAACGCTTTGAATTTTTCATTTAAAACATATTTTATTTCAAACTTTATATTTTTACAGGTTGAATGTCTCTGCATGCATGTGTCATAGTCAATAATTTGTAATATTTTTTAAAATATCATTTGCCTTACCTCATCATATTTTTTCCATAGATGTACAATTTCTTAAATCAAATTCAACTATTCACAATGTACTTTTGGGGGAAAAAAATAACTCAGCAATGCTTTTCTTCTAACAAAGCTCTTATTTTAGCAACTTAATCGATGTCCATGTAAAGACAGGTGGATTTGGAAGTATAACATTGAATATGTCACGACATTTATGTTGCACTCTTTTTTTCATTTCTAATGCTGCAGACTCGCCTTATAATGATTTTTTTTTGTTACATACATAGAAGCTGGCTATATCCAAGCACATGCAAGCAGTAACGAGACTTCCAATGCCTTCAACACCACTGATCACAACAACACTCTTCCTGTGGCAGAGCCCTTGCTTGGTGTCGGTCTTGCGCATGGACCGCAGCGTTTTGTACTTTACACCCCCATGACTGCATAGAGGGTGTGAGGAGAGGCACTTACCTCTTATTGCCAGAAAAGAAAACCAACTCCGCCTGCAGCCATTGGCCAACAATATTCGGTGGGTCAGTGTGGATCATGGGAGTTGCCATGTTAGCTGCGACTTGGAACTTCGACAAAATTTAGACGCTCTGTACAACTCCATTGAGCAGAATGAAAAGAACTGTGTATTGTCTTGTTTGTTTGTTTGTATCTGAAGATTTATTGTCGCATTTTGTCACATTTTCAAAATTGTATGTTGCAATGTTAATTCAATTGATAAAATTTAGACCACACTGTATCGATAAGTCCTGTCAAGACAGAGAAATCTATTTCTCAAAAGACATAACAACCAAAAGGTTTGAAAATTACTGAGTAGTTGTTTTTTAAAGGTAATTCACTTTGTAGCTTTAATATTTATATATACATCAATCAGTCCAGTAATTTTCAGAGGCTTTAAATAAATTAAATCAATATTATACAGGTAACAATTTTTTTTACATTAGACACGATATATTTACTGGGGAAATAGCTACCACAGAGATGACTTCAATAATTTTTCAGTTTTGTTTTTCTATCTCTTAGCACTAAATAAATGAAAGTTTGTTAGGGATTTCAAGGGCGAAAAAAATAAACAATCAGTTCTTATGATTTTTTAAGTTGTTTTTTTAGCGCATTTTCGAGATGTCGAAATCGCTATTGCACCCGTTTTGTCCGTCCGTCCGTCCGTCTGTCATCACCCTTGATCACAGCATCCATAAGTCCTAGACCCATGAGGTATATATGTTTTTTGTATGCCCTGACCTGCCATTTGTGCATCAAAACTCAGTTACTCGATCCGTTTAAAAACCCCGTTAAAACTACCAAAAAATATTTCGAATCGAGAGGTAACACTAGCACAGAGAACGGCCGCCATTGCCGGAAGTCGAATGCATAATTCTTCAAGCATTGAAGAGTGGTGCGAAATGGTGCAAAATAATTAGTTGTTTTTTTTTAGTTGACGTCTTTAGATTATGTGTAAAAGTTTAGAGAGTTTTACGTCATCATTTGTGGTGACTTGTAGTTGGATTAAAGAGAAAATAATTATTTTTTTTAAATGTAAAGAAATGACTTTTAAATAAGAAAAAAATGTCAGGTATATTCATTACACAAGAAAATTCATAAAAATATGTCTAAAATCTAAACACAATTACTGATAACTACATAATTCTGATATCTAGCATAAGTACTGATACATAATACGAAAATGCGCTAACACGTCCTGAATTCCAATAGGTACCAGGCTTAACATGATTTTTTTAATTGTTTGTATTGTTATGTTTATGATTATGTACATTAAATGTCGAGTAGTTGATAGCTACGGCCCATGATATATTATTCGTCTCATATTTTAAGCAGGTTATAGTCACTGACAAATCATAACCTCTTTATGATTTTTAAAAGAGCTGAAGTAAAACACATTTCACAACACTATATTTTACTTCAATCAAAGTCATTATGGTCATTGAAAGATGTAAAATAGGGACAGGGTCAACTGAACAATCGAAAACATTTTAATACTGATAATTTACTGAACAAAATTACTAAATTATGAATGTTCAACAATAATTCTATATTACTACAAATGTACGGTAATATGGAACTCAATTAAGAAATTACATTAAATAATAAATTAATTGTTCATATAACTGGTGCAATAAATTTTGCATGTTATAATTTTAATTTATAATAAGTATTTCAAGATTTTAAAAAGAGCAATACTAGTGGCTAAGCTCACAGCGCTTTACATTTTTTTAAAAACATAATAATTTATGTAAGCACAAACGTACATTCTATACAAAACATGCATATCATAAGTAAAAAAAACATAGACTATTTAATGACAATAATGGTACACATAAGCTACGTTTCAGATTTTTAGTCCTAAAAATATATTTTTTAAAAATATGATTTTAGTGCAGTTTGTGATTAAAGTCACAAAAAAGATAATTTTGAAACAATGATAAAGGGATTTAAAAATCAATGCAATTGCAGCCCCAAAAATGGTTCTGAAATTATTGAAGATACAAAAAAATAATTACATTTTGCTTCGATACTGTTCATATACAACATTTTATTACTATTATTATTTTTAGTATTATTATTATTATTGTTTATTTGTTACGTTTAGACAAATTGCATTTCCTTTTTTTTTAAATAAAATTTTGCATATTACAAAATCAATCAAAGTTGGTAATCGGAAGATCAGAGAATATTCATAAGTTTTAATATTTAAACTAGAGAGAAATTCGAGAGTAATCATTATTACGCTTAAAATATTTCAAAACCATTATCTCTTCTAAATTTGAATTCTACAATGTCAGTCACGCTAAAGATAAAAGAACCGAAATTAAATCATTTTATTGTTTTCTTATAAGATATACTGTTACTTGAAGACAAATATCGGGGTCAAATATTTGACCAAGAAAGAGTGCTTACCTTAATAAATTTTGAATGACATCACAAATTAATATTCTTTTTATTGTACCTCCTAAAGATGCTAAAATGGTCGATTCTGAAATAAATTAATTTTAAAATCACGACGATGGATCCTAAAGTGTTGAATATTTTGCAAATCAAGTGCCAACCAAACTGTGTTCTAAAATGACATGTGGAGAACTGGTAGTCAAATTATTGCATTTGAAAAAGTAGTTGATTTTTCTGGAAGCTTTCTTTTCCAAATGCGTTTTATCACACAATTTAAACTGAAAACAAACCTAATCAGCGCAAAGCATCTTTTCTTTCTGATCCTGAAAAATCTACTGTGAACACGAAGACTTTCACGAGTGTCAATATGGATAAAACTCAGTCATTAAAATATGAGAAGACAACATTAATAATGCCTTCTCTACTTTTGATCAGAGATTTCTCAGTCGGCACACAGGCCAGGGGATATGACATGTGCTCTTACTTGACAAACATATACAATAGTTAAAAGATTGTGCAAGGTATGATCTATAAGTTATAGTATACTAGCAATTTACCCGCGCTTTGCAGCGGGAAGATGGAGTATTAGTGATAAGTGAGTGAGTGCATAAAAAAAATATAATTTGGCCCCCAGCGCCCACCAAGGAATATTTTATATATTACTTCACCTGCAGCCATCGTGGAAGAGTTTTTTAAAAATCCCCAAAGTTTTATGCGTTACCTATTTTGGGAAATAGGAAAAATATTGCTTTTCAATTTGTATATAGCACATATTTGGAAAAAAACACGTTTTTGAGGTCCCGGCCCCAATGGCTGTGAATTTTAAAATTATATTACGCTAATTTTTGTCGTGAAAGGGTACCAAACAACTTCATAAAGTTTTATGCTTCTACCTACATGGGGAATGGGAGATTTAGTGATTTTTATTTTTTATATAGTTAATATTAGGGAAAACTACACAGTAAAGAATGTTTTAAATAATTGTTCACCTGCTACTATCGTGGAAGTTTAGTTAACAAACCCCTAAAGTTTCATGCGTTTGTCTATTTGAAAAATAAGAGAATTATTGATTTTCAAATTTTTATAGCACGTATAAGGAAAAAACACGGTTTTTTGGGGGGGCCCAGGCTCTCATGAGCGTGCATTTTAAAAAATATTTTACGCCAATTTCGTCGTTTTGAGAGTACCCAACAACTTCCTAAAGTTTTATGTTTTTACCTACACGATGAATTGTGGAATTTGTGATGAGTCGGCTTTTAATATAAGAAAAAAAATTATTTTGGCCCCCGGCCCCTTGTGAGTGGAAATTTACCATTCTCTTTCGCTACCTTTTATTGGAAGATTGTACTCAACAACTTCCCAAAGTTTCATGCTGTTACCTAAATGGAGAATGTGGGAATTAGTGATGTGTATTTTTTATAGTTTATATTATGGAAAAAACTACATTTCGCCCCCTGGCCCCCAGTAAAAGATATTTTAAAATATATTTTTTTCTGCTACCATCGTGAAAATATAATTATCAATATCCCAACGTTTCATGAGTCTACCTACTCGAGAAATAAGAGAATCAGTGATTTTCAATTTTTATGAATCTTTTATAAGAAAAAAAACGTTTTTTGGGCCCCAGCCCCAATGAGTGTGTATTTCAAAATTATTTTACACCAACATTTGTCCTGAGAGGGTACTTAACAATTACCCAAAGTTTCATGCTCCTACCTACGCGGAAAATGGGAGAATTAGTGATAGCTTGGTTTTTAATATAAGAAAAAATATATTAGGGCCCTCGGTATCCAATTACAAGGAATTCTAACATTCTTTTGCCAATTGTCGGGAGCTTTTACTAAAAAAAAAATTCAAAAGTTTCATGCTCCTACCTATATGGGAAATAGGAGATTTAGTGATTTTCAATTTTTATATAACTCATATAAATAAAAAATGTTTTGGAGGCCCCGGCCTCCATTAGTTTGAAATTTAACATTCTCTTCAGCCAATTATCATCGGAAGCATGTACTCAAAAACTTTACAAAGTTTCATTCTTCAAACTGTACGGGAAATAGGAGAATTAATAATTTGTAATAGCTCATATAAGGGGAAAAAAGTTTTATTGGGCCCCATTTTTGGGGGGCTCCCGTACCTCTATGAGTGGGAATTTAACATTCTCTTTCGCCAATTATCATCGGGAGATTAAACTCAACAACTTCCTAAAGTTTCATGCTCTCCACCTACATGGTGAATGGAAGAAATAGTGATTTTTAGTGTTTTTTTTAATTTTGGCCCCTTAGTAAGAGATAGTTTAAAATTTATTTCACCTGCTAGCATCGTGAAAGTGTATTTATAAACTCCCTAACATTTGATGAGTCTACCTACTCGGAAAATCGGAGAATTTGTGATTTTCAATGTTTATATAGCTCATTTAATGAAAAAATCGTTTTCGGGGCCCGAGCCCCCATGAGTTGGAAATTTAATATGTTTTTTTGCCAATTATCGTCGGAAGCATGTACTCAAAACATTTCTTAAGTTTCATGCTTCTACCTACACGGGAAATTAGTATATAGCTTATTAAAGGAAAAAAACAGTTTTGTAGCCCCGGCCCCCATGAGTGTGAATTTCAAAATTCTTTTTTGCCAATTTTTGTTGTAAGAGAGTCTCCAACAACTTCTTAAAGTTTCATGCTTCTACCTACACGGGAATATGGAGAATTGGTGATGTAGGCAAAAAAAGTTTTTGGGCCCCCGGCCCCACATGAGTGAGATTTTCAAAATTCTTTTTCGCCAATTTTCGTAGCGAGAGGGTACCCAACAACTTCCCAAAGTTTCATGATTCTACCTACACGGGAAGCTGGAGAATCAGTGAGTGAGTCAGTCAGTCAGTGAGGGCTTTCCCTTTTATTAGTATACTAGCAATTTACCCGCGCTTTGCTGCGGAAATTAGGATTTCAGTTAGCGTTGAGAATACGCGTAACACCAATTCAAAACGACTAATGATTTTAATCTAAATCAAGATGGATATACTAAATATATTAACTTCAACCGTTCAGGCCCCTACGTACACAAGAACTTGGAGATTTAAAGATGCGTTTTTTATACAGCTCATATTGGGAAAAAAACTATATTTCGGCAATCATCCCCTTAGTGAGTGGTGATTTATTATATTTCGCCTCTTACCATCACGGGTTAGGGGGTACTCAACAACTTCCAAAAGTTTAAAGTTTCTACCTTCACGGAAACTTGGAGAATTAGTGTTGATTCAGTTTTATATAGTTCATTTTAGGTGAGAACAAAGTTTTGGGCCCCCGGCGACCCACGAAAGGAAATTTTTAAAATTGATATAATTATTTTTCCTTGTCTACCTACACGGGAAATAAGATCTTTAATTTTTATAAATCTCATATAAGAAAAACAAAGTTTTTTGGGCCCCATAAGTGTGTATTTAAAGATTATTTTACACCGACTTTCGTCGTGAGAGAGTATTTAACAATTTTCTCAAAGTTTCATGCTCCTACTTACATTGAAAATTGGAGAATTTGTGATGAGTCGGTTTATAATATAAGGAAAATTATATTTGGGCCCCCGATGCCCCATTAGTGGGAATTCTAACATTCTTTATTGCCAATTTTTGTTGGGAGATTGTACTAAACAATTTCCCACAGTTTCATGCTTCTAGCTACACGGGAAATCGACAAATTAGTGATTTTCAGTTTTTATATAGTATTGTGAAGATCCACTGGTTGTTCTATTGGTTATCTTTCCTTATCTACTCTCACTGTTATTCTGCTCTTCACACACTTTGTTAATTACTCTTTAAACACTAAACACCAAGGCAGAATGTACACTTCATTACTTTTAATCTCTTAACTTCAGTACATTCATCATTCGTGCATCTCTCTACATATGCGTCGGTCTACCTCCCTTCTACTTCATAACTCTTTCCTCTCACTGCGTGTCTCTCCCTCCATGTGTTCGTCTCTCAGTCTAAGTCCGAGCGTTAGTCCAATCCAGGCTCCGCCCCCAGACTTTCCTGTACGAAAGTCAACCGTCAATCAATTTGTACCTCCCCTTAGATAAGACGGGGGTAGGTGGGTGTACCCTGTCATGGTCAGTAATCCCCCCCTTTCCTTGTCTCTGACTGACCCGCTCTACAATTATTGTCGGTCCCTATCATCTACCGTTCGGCCAACGGTCTGCCATACCTGACACCTGGGCTAGACTATTGCCCGTGGTCAGTCCTCGTCTTTTGATTCCAAATTCAAGCGAGGTAACAACTAAACGTCACAGTTCGCACCTCCGGCCACCTGGACTCGCCCGTTAGTCCAGCGGCTCTTCAAAGGCCAAACATACGCAGCGCCCTAACCACCCTAAATTCCTCACACAGTCCCCCTACTGACAAAATGTATGTCGTCCTCGACATTAAAGAACCCTCTCGGTGTATGTTTGTTTAAAATTGGCTTCGAGTGACTAAGACCCTCTGGCAAACAATTCAAAACAAATACACAGAGAGGCTTTTGTGTTTCCCGCCAACACAACCTGCGCTCACGATCCTACATCGTTCCCTCTCTACCCCTCTGTACCGTCTCCCCCCACTAACGTGTGTCAGTCAAGTCCATGTCACCTGGTCAATTTATCAACATCATGGGAGCAACCATGTAAAACATAAGCAGGGAAAATTCGACAAAAATGACTTGTAAAAAATATTATGGATAAACTTCGTACTCTTTTTAAAATACATTCAAATAATATATGAGACACATAAAAAATCAAATTACATAAATTTCTCAAAACATTTCCAAGTCATCAACTACGTCAATTCCCGATAAAATTGACAGACATTGTTAAAGTCAGATAATTGCATCTGACGATAAAAATACACATAGACATTTAATAATCATGATCAATTAATAGCATAAAAAAAG
>MUZC01001652.1:21469-39202 GCA_002072015.1 Radix auricularia
GTTTGTAGATACATGCATTTGTCCTCTTCGCTCCACTTGTGTATTTTTGAAACAATTTCAAATGTGCAAATAAACTAGTGCCAGTTAGAACTCCCGTTGTAGGTTGGTGGGTTAGGACGATATGGTGTCGCCATCGTTGTTCTGCTAGTTGAAAAAAGGCTAACAATAGCTTTGAAGATTTTCAAGGCTTACTTCTCCTGGGAGACGCTGCCAGGTTATATCCCACCGCTGCCACCATTTTGTGAAGATCCACTGGTTGTTCTATTGGTTATCTTTCCTTATCTACTCTCACTGTTATTCTGCTCTTCACACACTTTGTTAATTACTCTTTAAACACTAAACACCAAGGCAGAATGTACACTTCATTACTTTTAATCTCTTAACTTCAGTACATTCATCATTCCTGCATCTCTCTACATATGCGTCGGTCTACCTCCCTTCTACTTCATAACTCTTTCCTCTCACTGCGTGTCTCTCCCTCCATGTGTTCGTCTCTCAGTCTAAGTCCGAGCGTTAGTCCAATCCAGGCTCCGCCCCCAGACTTTCCTGTACGAAAGTCAACCGTCAATCAATTTGTACCTCCCCTTAGATAAGACGGGGGTAGGTGGGTGTACCCTGTCATGGTCAGTAATCCCCCCCTTTCCTTGTCTCTGACTGACCCGCTCTACAATTATTGTCGGTCCCTATCATCTACCGTTCGGCCAACGGTCTGCCATACCTGACACCTGGGCTAGACTATTGCCCGTGGTCAGTCCTCGTCTTTTGATTCCAAATTCAAGCGAGGTAACAACTAAACGTCACAGTTCGCACCTCCGGCCACCTGGACTCGCCCGTTAGTCCAGCGGCTCTTCAAAGGCCAAACATACGCAGCGCCCTAACCACCCTAAATTCCTCACAGTATACATTTGGAAAAAACTACATTTGGGCACCCGATCCATAGTAAAGGATATTTGAAATATTTTCAACCAGCTACCCTCGCCAATGAATTTAGCAACTCCCCAACGTTTTATGTGTCTGCCTACACGGGCAATAAGTGAATTATAGATTTTCAATTTTTATAAATCTCATATAAAAAATATGTTTTGGGGGCCCGGCCCCCATGAGTGTGTATTTAAAAATTCTTTTACACCGACTTACGTCGTGAGAGGGTACTTACCAATATCGCAAAGTTTCATGCTCCTACCTACACGGGAATTTAGAGAGCCCAAAGTAAGAAAAAAATGTTTTTGGGCCCCCTGCCCAACATGAGCTAGATTTTTAAAATTCTTTTTCGCCAATTTTATTTTCATAGTGAGAGAGAACCCAACAACTTCCCAAAGTTTCATGCTTCTGCCTACACGTGAATTTAGAGTGTTAGTGATGAGTCGGTTTTTAATATAAGAAAAACTATATTTGGGCCCCCGGTCACCCATGAGAAGGAATTTAACATTCTTTTTGCCAAATTTTGTCGGGAGTTTAGACTCAAAATATTAACCAAAGTTCCATGCTTCTACTTATACGGGAAATAGGAGAATTAGTGATTTTCAATTTTTATATATATCATATTAGGAAAAAACCGTTTTGGGGGCCCTGGCCCCCATGAGTGGGAAATTTAACTCTTTTTTTTTCAATTATAATTGGGAGCATGTACTTAACAATTTTCCAAAGTTTCATGCTTCTTCCTACACTGGAAATTGGAAAATTGGTGATGTTCAATTTTTATAAAGCCAATATAAGAAAAAATGTTTTTGGGCCCCCGGCCCCACATGAGCTAGATTTTTAAAATTCTTTTTCGCCAATTTTCGTAGTGAGAGGGTACCCAACAAATTCCCAAAGTTTCATGCTTCTACCTACACGGGAATTTAGAAAGTTAGTGATGAGTCGGTTTTTAATATAAGAAAATCTATATTTGGGCCCCCGGTCCCTCATGAGAGGGAATTTTAACATTCTTTTCCCCAAATTTTGTCGGGAACATGTACTCAAAAAATTTCCATAGTTTCATGCTTCTACCTTTACGGGAAATAGGGGAATTAGTGATTTTCAATTTTTATATAGCTCATATTATGAAAAAACCGATTTTGAGGCCCCGGCCCCCATGAGTGGGTAATTTAACTCTTTTTTTTTCGCATTTTTAGTTGGGAGCATGTACTTAACAAATTTCCAAAGTTTCATGCTTCTACCTACACGGGAAATAGGAAAATTTGTTATTTTCAATTTTTATAAAGCCCAAATAAGGAAAAAATGGTTTTGGGCCCCCGGCCCCACATGAGCGAGATTTTTTTAATTCTTTTTCACCAATTTTCGATGGAAAATTTCTTTAAAAATCAGAAAACAACTAGAAATTGGTGCTCGTGGGGATTTCTAGTTGCTAGTCACAAACATTTAATCAGTAATGAATACACTCATAAAATTTTATCACGGTAATTCAAGTTATTAGTCTAATTGTTTTTAATTTTATTTTTTAAATACACATAAATGCAATAAATTCTGTTTTTCGTCATCAAATTGTTACATTTTAATTGTAAGATTTTACCATGCATTTATATAGCTTTTTTCACATAGGAGGCGTGGAGAAGTTTTTTCTGTAGATGGGGTGCATGAGTTAAAAAAAGGTTTGAGAACTAATATTGTAGATCAGCAGTGTCCTTTTTCTACATTCTACAAGATTTGACTACCCTAACAGAAGTTATAAAATATTATTAAACATTTGCACTAACCTTAGTTAATCATTTTATTTTTTTATTTATTTATTTTTTTTTTAATGTTAATTAACTTGTCTTACACATTTTGTTTTCAACAAAGAATTTTAATTTAAGTGCTCTTGTCACTCTTAACCAAATTTTAATTATACCGGTAACTATTATGTAACAAAGACAGGTCGCACAAAAGTAAACAATCGTAATGACCGATTTAGCTTGTAGTTTTGTTGTTGTTTTTTTTTAATGTGTACCATTTTGTTTACGTTGTCCTGTTATTATTTTTATTAGATTTTTTATTATTTTAATATTTTTTTTAATCATCTTTATAGGGGGGGGGGGTTAGCTTATGAGCGGGCTACACACTTGTAATATTTTTCCATTCCAAAAGTGGAGGGATCGGCTTATGAGCAAACGGCTATAGAACGAGTATATCCAGCAGTTAAGTCAGTTAAGAAATCTATGCAGTTGAAACAATGAAATTACTGCCGTCTCATTTCCCAAAGAAAGAAGGGCTAAATGTGGACGATAGGATCGTTCAACATTGATAACGTTATACATTTCACTTGACATTCTTAAAGAAGAAATTAAGCTTATCATTTACTTAACATTTACTTAACATTTCATTGTATGAATTTTTTAAAATCAAATTTTATAAAAATTTTCAAACTTTTTTTAATGTTTTGTGCCTTATACTATTATAATGTCGTACAAAGAAGTACTTGCGTTTATAAATTGTACTTTTTTAAATCTAATAATTTCTGAAAGACTGAAACCACAAGCCGGGAAAATCATTTCAGAAGAGCAGGCAGGCTTCAGAGAAGGAATGAGCGCACCGGAGAAAAATTTTAACCTGCAACTGCTCTTTGAAAAACATCTCCAACACCAGAGAGACCTCTATCATATCTTCATAGACTTTAAAAAGCGTTTGAAAGAAGGTGGCATGCGTAACTGTGGGCAACTATGCACAAATTCAACATTAATGCAAACCTCATTGAAGTGATGAAGAAACAGAGAAGAGAGCAACTAGCGAAGATCTCTTCAATAACAAGCTGTGAGATTTGTTCAAGACCACTGTTGGTGTCAGACAAGGATGCTTATTTTCCCCCATCCTCTACAACCTCTACCTTGAGAGGATTATGACTGATGTGCTAGAAAACCATGTAGGAACAGTCAGCTTCACCGATGACATAGGCTGCCAAGCTTGCAGCGAGGACGAACACGCAAAAAATTTCCTTGCAAAGCTAGTGAAGACAACAAAGGCCAATGGCATGGAAATCGATGCAGAAAAGATCAAGGGCATGGCAAATAGAAAATTCACAAATGATATTCCTAAAAACGGGGAAAAACTAGAAGAGGTCCCCACCTTTAAATATCTAGGGGCTATAATATCCGATGAAGGCTCAAAGCCAGAATGGCCCAAACAACGGCAGCAATAAACAAATTTTAACACATCTGGCAAATAGGGGAGCTCTCCCTGAGATCAAAGATTTGACTAATGCGCTTTTTGACGATGTCAGTCTTCCTGTATTGTTGTGAGGCTTGGACGCTCACTGCTTACCTCCAAAGATACTAAACATTTCCTACACGGACACGTGGCAAGATCTGGAGGTCTCTCAAAGACCATAATGCAAGACACAGGCCAGAGAAGAAGAAAAAACCCTTTTAATTTAAGTGTGTAAAGGTAACGAAAAAAATGCTGAAACTGGCAGTGCAGCATAGCTTTAGAGATAATAGATATTAGAGCTTTTATGCCTGGATTAAGAAAACGAACACCTTTGGCGCAAACTTGTTTTTGAATAATACAGTGAAGTTTAAGCTTTTCCAGTATCTTATCTACCTTTGTTATAGACAAGTCTTGGTAGTGAACTGTGCTTAAAATAGGGACACTACAATAAGATTAACATTAACACTTTGGGGGTGGAGTAATGGTTAGCTAACTTAAAACATGTTTATCCATTTACAACTTTACCAGTTTTTTAATAATTTAATTTTATCTTGTATTTCTAAAGAAACGTATGATAGTTAATGTAGTGAACAAGCGAAACTATTTTAGGTTCAGTTTTATTTATTTTCATTTGGCAAAAGGTTGTTTTTTTTTAAAAAAAAGAATGAAAAACCAACAATCTGTCGATTTCCTTCCGTCTCGCGAGACGATGGTGCATCACCGTTGGGTTGGGTTGCATTTTCTCGAGTGGCCGTGCAGTCCTACCCTTGAGTGACAGTCTTTACCACAGTTTTTACACACGAGTTCTGTGCTTCCAAATGTTTTGGCCTTTCTCCTAGCTCTTCTGTCTGCAGCCTCCTCTATTCTTCGCTCCTCGGCTACTATGACGACCTCTTTGACAATTGTGCGCCACGTAGATCGGTCTTCTGCCTTACACTCCCAGTCACTTGTATTTATTTAGGCTGCTTTCATGTCCCTATGACAGACATCTTTAAATCGCAAGCGTGGGCGACCGGTTTTCCTCTTTCCTGAAGCAAGTTCACCATATAGGAGGTCCTTCGGGATGCGGCCGGGGCTCATTCTTTTGACATGTCCTAGCCATTTCAGGCGTCTTTCCCTAAGAATTGAGAACATGCTTTGGGTATTGGCACGTGTTAGGACCTCACTATTAGGCATTTTGTCTTGCCATTTAATACCAAGGATGTGATTTTTAATTTTAAAATTATTGCTTAGTAAGCAAAGCATAGTACCAGAAGTAACACAATGCAGAGAGCTGAACGTAAGTGGGCTGTGACGTCACCAGCAGACCTCGTGAGGTGGAAATTCGATACCTTCCCCTTCTTGGTTCTAAAAAATATAAGCGAAAATAATGACGGGCTTTTCTCATAACGATTAACAGACAAACTGACTTGATAACAATTGATAATCGAGATAACCGCCTTAATGTATCAAATTTGGCCGTCTTATGACTATGTACTGGAGATTTTAGCGTTCGGCGACATAAAAGAGGCTACATGACCGATGAGAAAATGCTTAGACAAAGAAAGAATTTGGCGGTTCCACTCCAAACGCGTCTACATAATAGGGTTAACGAGATAACCGAGGTCAAGATAAGTGGGTGCGACTGTAGCAACAAAAAGTCATTTGATTGGCACATTATGAGCTTCACTCCTGAATTCCATCTCTATTAAAAAATATATCATTTACTAATAGTAATATCAACAACGAAAGTCACCGTTCAAGAGGACTAATCTTAAATTGACACTGCCAAATTTACAATACAGAGACCAGGACTGGTCGCAGTGAAATTCGCTGTCAAGATGCGCACGTCTCTAAAGAGCATGACCCACAAAAATACACAACGCATGATTAAGTAATTTGTATTTGTTTTACTATGAGGAATTTTAAGCAGAATATGCATTACGTAAGGCTCTATGACTCTATGGAATTGTAAATTAATTAAATGTAACTCTCTTCAAATCTAAAGCAACACTCAATATCCTCAGATAGGACAAACGATTATTGTAATTAAATAATTTGCATATTTTAAAAACGTATAGAGCAGGGGTCGGCAAACTACAGCTTACTATCTTCGAGTCATCATCACCATCTTCGGCAAACTACTGTCTAGTCATACACATGGTAGCAGTAACGAGACTTTAATGACTTCAACACCGCTGATCACAGTAACACTCCCCCGTGACAGATCCGTTGTTTGGTGTCAGAGTAACCGTATGAGACACAGGATATGTACTTTACACCACACCCTCATGGCAGAGCCGTTGTTTGGTGTCAGGGTAACCGTCAGGGACACAGGATGTGTATTTTACACCACGACCACATCCCTATGGCAGAGCCGTTGTTTGGTGTCAGGGTAACCGTCAGGGAATTAGGATGTATATTTTACACCACGACCACATCCCTATGGCAGAGCCGTTGTTTGGTGTCGGGGTAACCGTTATGGACCCAGCATTGGTACTTTTTCTATTATTTGCGCTATTATATTTATGTACTTTTAATGTGTCGATTATTTAATAGCCCAGACCTTGACCTATTCTTTGTCTCTTATTTTAAGCATGCTCAAACTCAATGTTATAGTCACTGATAAGTCATTAACTCAATCATGTTATGAAATTTAAGGAATGAATAAGATTTGTAAAATACCTTGATTATTGATGAATCGTGTTTTTCTTTCTGGTTTTGGCAGAAATTATAACGTGATTTTAAAATTATTTACGACTTTCATTTTTTAGCAATTTAAAATTTCAACATAGACAGTACAACTTTGAAATAAAAATCGAAAAATTAAGTTGATTACTATGGTCTTTTAATTTGTGAAAGATGACCTGCATAAAAGCTAACCTTTAAATTAGTAAACCAAGTCAGAAATGTTATAAATAAGTAGGTTTTAAGATGAAAGTTTCACTGCACCTTTCTGTATAGAAGGTCTGTGACATATAAGATAACTATTCCTTGTACTTCATATATGTTAAGCCAGGGACTTATTTAGTTTTTTCTATAATTTCCTTTATTTTATTTCATAAAATCCTTGGTTCTGTTCAAGTGTGCTCCAAAGGAAAGCTTCCATGGAAAAACACGTTTGGTTTGACTAGTCCATAATTTCAATTATTCACATTGTCTCTGGTCCTTCTTCTCTTGTCTACCTAAATAATAAATTATATTCATGAACTTCAGAGACACCCAACACTAAACCAAAAGAACAAACCCATCGCTAGTGCTAAACGCGTGATAGTTTTAACTAAACGTAAACATTTGGCGGTGAAAGCGAAATTATGGTTGTTTGCATTCAAAAAATGTGTTTTCTTTAAGCGTTTACTGAAATGTAATTATTTATCAACAATTCATATCAAGTTTTTAGACATTGTTATAATTTTTTTTAAACGTTATCTATTTCAGATCAATTTTAGCAATATTCGTGACAATCCAGTCCAGATACTCGCTCACTCTCATGTAGATGGTAGAGACCAGCGTAGAGGCGCAGTTCCCGTAATTATAAGAAACTATGCCCACCACTTCAAAACGCCCATTCCTTTTGCAAGACAGCGGGCTTCCTGAGTCGCCTTTACACGAAGTCTGATTGAAATCGCTCAAGTCCATGCAAAGCCGTCGATTATCCAAAACAAAAGCTCCGTGGAATAGCTTAAAAGTGAATGCGCACAGGCTTTGGGGCATAACGTAAACTTTTATTTGTTGCATCTTCATGGATGGCTCAGCGGATGAAAAGCTAAGTTTTCCGTAACCAGTCGCGTAGCAATGCTCATCGCTGGGTTGAGCCGATCCATATCTTGGAAGGCACACGGGCTTGACGTAGTCATTGAACACCGCCTCCCTCTCAAGCTTGACGAGACCCAGATCGTCCCCCGATGAACCATGGTGGTAGCTCTCGTGAATGATTCTTCTCGTGCCGTTAAACAGTTGACTGTTTGGACTGTTTCGCTCACCGAGAAGTGCCATGACGGCAGCACTTGGCAGGCAGTGCGCTGCTGTGAGGACCCATGACTTTGAAATAAGTGTCCCGCCGCACAAAGTGTCTCCACTTGCTAAAAGAACTTGCCATGGCCAGGCTTTTGGCGGGGCGTCTCGGCCGTTGACGATGGATTTGCTCACATCTACAACGGGCATGCCACAATCCAGGCCACCGAAGAGACGGTCTTGCAAAGAGGTGTCAAACTTCAATGGTGGTTCGTTTTGGTATTTCGACATGTGCAGCCTGTGGAGGGCGTGTAGGAGGAAGGTGGGGTATTTACTGTAAGGAGCTGTTATTTTACATTCGCTGGCTTGACACAAATAATAGGAGGAGGTCTCGAGTAACTGAAATAGTGAAACTTGTATAAGATTGGAAACAATTCGAGCTGACCGTTGTAACAAGCGAATGATTTTAAAATGGCATTAAGTTGGGGTTGTTTTGTTTTTTTAATTCATGAGTTTATATTTATTGTTTAAATCATTTAAGAAAAAAATAAAAAAAACATTTAAAAATATACTCAAACATACAAAAATATACTCAAACATAAACAAATATACTCAAACGCACACAAATATACTCAAACATACACAAATTATACTCAAACATACACAAATGTACTCAAACATACAAAAATTATACTCAAACACAAACAAATATACTCAAACATACACAAATATACTCAAACATACACAAATTATACTCAAACATACACAAATATACTCAAACATACACAAATATACTCAAACATAAGCCAATATATACCAACGCGTTTAATGTGGAATAAACAATATTTTGTGGGTCGATGACGCTAGCAAAAGTGCCCAGCACCCTAATCCCCTCTTCCACTCCTTTCTTACCCCCATCCCAAACCCCAATTTATGATTGCTTTTGACTTATAACAGACATTGATGAGTTTAAATGTGGAGAAAACGTGCTGGAAACCTAGACTCATCAGCATAGTTCGAAAGAGCTTAAGTAATAGCTCCTGATCTTAACTAATTTTGCTCTAAAATATATGAAAAAATGAGTCCATCATACTTAGCCATGAAACCGTATTTATTTGCCGGGCTTAAAAACATAAATTATTAACGATGAAACAAAACCCGATAAAATAATTTCATAAACCGTGGGCATTAAGGAATTTATTATCATAAGATATACCATGTTTGATATCTTGAATGACATACTTCAGATTTTTCCATTCTGTTCAGGTACAAACATGTCCACTCCGCGGTTTGGATATCCCTGAGCTCAACCCAGACTTTTTAGGTTCTTAATTCTAGAAAGTGATTAAATCTTTATCAACTTCATAGCTTACTTAATTTTTTTCAAAAATCGTATTTAACAGCGTTGTGGAAACTTACTATTTATTAAACAATTAATATTTAAAAAATTAATCGATGAAAACTAATTTGATCAATTAAAATTCGATTTAAAAAATTTTAAAGTAATTTTGTGATATAAAGGATTTAAAGTTGTTTTTCTTCATTATTTCTTGCATAGCAAAATGATTTCGCTATGTTACGTCACAAAATTGGAAGCCATGGAATTACCACGACTTAACCGATTTCGCGAAAAAATGAATCGCGACTTAATGAAATCTACATATGCGTTATAAAAAAATATAATTAATCGAAATTAATCGAATAAATTATTTCTCGGTTAATCAAACAAAACATTCCTAATAAGTGCAAGCCCTATTATTTACATATTAAATCATATTAAATCTATTCATCATTTATTTATGTAGATAAATTAGGGCTGTTATCGGTTAATTTAAAATTAATCGTTAACTTTTGAAAAATTACCGAACAATTAATCGATAATTTTATTAAATCTAAAAATAAGATATATGACGTCATTAAACTGAAAATTTCAAGGGAAGTAAATTAAACAAGCATTTTCCATTTTTTAAATTTAGATATAAGTAGTTCAATATGTCAATGAATTTAAATTTTGTTATTGTTAATTAAGTAAAAACAATGTTAAATTGTTGATATCATTTTCCAAATAAAACAGTTTGTATGTAAAAAAAAAAAAGCAACTATTTTTAATTAGTAATAATAGATTATTTATTGATAAATCGATAATGGCATTGAAAAGATTGTCCATAATTTTAATGTCTGTTTTATCGATTAAAATAGTTTTAATCGATAAAATACCGATTAATCGAGAAATTAATCGATAATTTCCAAAGCCCTAATATAAATATATTTATCTATCCATTATCTACTTATTTTTCCATTTATCCATCTATATAGTAATGTGTATGTGTTGATAGATCGACACAAATAAAGATTGATAAAGATTAAAAAGAAAGGTACTTAATCTGAGTTTCTGTCTATCTGCAGATATCTATTGATTTTTCTAGGACTACAGTTAGCCGAAAATACATGTAGGCCTACATTTTTAGATATGTTTTTCTAAAAATAAAAATGGAACAGGTTTTGACAATGAAACATTAATCACCATTCCAGATTGTCGACCCCTGACTTATTTAACTAGTCCAAAATTAACAAATAAACTTTTTAAAAAAAAGAAAAACCTTTTAAATCAATAAAAATCGTTTTAATTATTAAATTATACAAACCAACAGGAGGATGAACTGCAATAAATAAAAAATTGTTAAGATTTAGATATTAGATGGATACAATTTTTTTATACTTTATGTGTTATATCACATAAATAACCAAAATAATTAAATGAATGATGAATTATAAAATGTATGCACACATTTTAAATATGTGAAACTATGAAATTCACCACAGAAAAAAAAAGCGATGAATTTGCCATCCTCCTCCCAAATATGTTCCCAACACTAGGAGTTTCATGAAAGTCATAGCCTTTCCTCATCAGCTGAGTGGGCGGTCAAGTACATGACAGAGCCTACGTCAGGGTGTACTCAAGTTTTGTTGTTGGTTTTTTTTTGTTTTTTTTTTTTTGGTGAAGCAAAGACATTTCTTGGTTTGTTGTTGGGGGGGGGGATATTTTCGAATGTAGATAAAAGAAATCTTCGGCATTGACATCAAAACGCATGTGTACGGGTGGAATTAACGTGGCGAAGAATTTGCGCTAAAATTTCAAGTCAGAGCAATGAAACAAGGGGATAGGACGCAAACGATGCACTTAAGCATTAACCCCAGGGTTTGACAAAGTACATAAAATAGCGATGCTCTGTTTGAGAGGACACGGTGGTCGAGTGGCAGCGCGCTCGACGGCGTAACGATGGTCACGGGTTCGAATCCGTGTGAAGGCAAGGACTTGTTCCCTGGGCCTAGGGCGCCCCTAAGTCACCATGCACCGAATGGGTACCTAACATTAGTTAGGCGACTGGGTAATGCGTGGAACCCTCATGAAGGCCTGTGAACGCTGCATCACTTGCCAACAGATCATTCGTCATGGTCTGTGGACGCAATTATCCTCTTCATAGTAGGAGCGTCGGTATAGATTAGATAAGATAAGAGTTTTCGGAGTAAATGAGACGAAAGTGTGTTCATACATTTCTGTTGGTTTCACATAGAGACATTAGTCAAGGAATCTGGTACTAAATTTATAACCTTCCTCAAGTTTAAAATACAAATAAAGGGACTCTATTATAATTAATGGATTCCATACAAAGAATGAAAGCCTGACAAAATATATTATACTTTCTTCATATTACCTTCATTTCAAAGACTTTCAGTTTGACCAATGAGACATTCTTCTTTGTGGGGAGAGTGAACGCCCATTTTTAAAAGGCTGTAAACACCGATTTAATGGAGATGGTTTGAGAGTTTACTTCTAATATTGAACACGTCATATATAGGTTATTTAAGTTTTATGTACCCCTGACGCTATTTTTCTTTGCTTTAAGTTTTTTTTTTTTTTTTTAAACTGTTATGCTTAAGGTGTTAATAGTTTAATTAAGTTTATTTAAGATACTTTGAAACAATGTATTTGAAAGAATATTTTTTTAATCTGACACATCGTCAATTGTTTAATGCTTCTTTCATCTTTTCTTCTTATCTCATCGGATACAGTTGCTCCTTCTTTACAGAAAATTATTGAAGCTACGCTTATCCATGGTTATGTCTAGTCTTGCATTTTTATTATGAGTTGTAATAGTTGCTAGCGTTTGTTTTCTTGATTTGTTTAGACAATTTCGAATCCTGGACGGGACGGACGATAATTTATATATTATGTTTTTAATGCAAACCGATCTCTATGTCTATTTGATGGTTGTGTATTATATGTGTTTGTATTGCATTTCTAAGTTAGAACAAATTGCCTTAAGTACTATTATTTCTTTGCTGTTTGTTCTTCTATCTCAGTGATGACAAACCTTTATGGGACCGAAGGCCCAAAATTCAACAAAAACCCACTTATTTATAAATAATATAGCAAAGTGCCAACACGCCCATGAAACCCAAAAATGCGGGTTTGGCGTGGCTGGTTTAATTAGGAAGTAATATTTTAGTTGCGCGCCGGCTGATGAGGCTCTGCGTGCCGACTTTGGCACGAGTGCCACATGTTCGCCATCACTCTTCTATCCTCTAGTGACTCTAGTGTTTGAAGGTTTAATGGTTTAACCAATGATGTTATTTTTGTCCGTTTTGAACATGCTTCCGGAGTGAATCGGACCGCTCATTTTTTAATTTGTTCAAGTTCTAGCTTATTAATGTGTTCTTTGGTGGATGGGTCCCATACAGAAGATGCATATTTTATAGGGCTGTTATCGATTAAATTATTTTAATCGTTAACTTTTCAAAAATTACCGATTAATTTATCGATAATTTTGTTAAAGCTAAACATACAGATTATGACATCATTAAACAGTAAATTTCGAGGGAAGTAATAAAAATAAGGATTTTATTTTTTTGAGTTATTTTTAAAACATAGTTAGCAATAAAAATAAGTTAAATAACATATTTAAGTTTAGGCACTTGGATGACGATTTCAAAATATAAAAGTAATACAGCTATATAGGAATTGTTTTATGATAAACAAAAACATAAAGATCATCTTTTTATCACAAATGGTTCAAAAGTTATGATTTTTTTCTAAGGCCTCATAATCTCTTTTTTCACTATGTTGTTTTCCTTTAACATTTTGCACACTTTTACTTTGATGGCAAAAAAATATAAAAAATACCATAAGTATTGAATTTAATTTAAATTTAAAATATAATATTCCAGGAGATACATATAAATTATATCGATAACAGTACTACTATTTTCAAATATTTTTTACACTTACATAAATAATAGTTGTAAGTCTGCAATATATTTAATATCGTAACTACCGGATTTGGAAAAAAAATTGTGGAATCTCGTATTTTCCGAAACGGAGCCATTATACAGTGGCGTAGCTAGGGGGGTGGAGGGGACGGTCCGCCCCGGGCGGCACTCATCTAAAGGGCGGCTTTTTGGGCATTACTTTGAAAAATAGAGCCATTTCCGACAAAAGCTCTTTTTCTTTTGAAGGGAGAAACCAAGGTGAAACAAAAATACTCTTAATTTCGAATCTTAATTAGCAGATTCACGCAACATATGTTTGATTACAGAGTGGTAGTTATAAATAATGCAAACCCGTTCAAAAATTAAAAATCGCTTACAAAGAATCAATTAGTTTGGAAAATTAAGTGATATGCATCACAAATGGCACTATTGGAAGAAAACTGCACACAAAAACAGCACATCACCGCTGGGCCCAATAATATGTAGATCTACTATTAATATCACCATGAAAGTTTTTGTGTGGAATTGTCGACATTTGCAAAATGATGCGCTAACAAGTACCTACATGACATGGTGGTTCAAATATTGTGTTTAACTAGCAAGTAGTAATTTACATTACTGTTTCAGTTTTAGAAAATTATTTGAAGGTATTTTACTAAAAATTAAATATATTTTATGGAAAATTATTAAGATTTAGCGCAAGAACATGAAAATTTATCCGTTAAAAAACATCGCTATAACATAAATAATTTCGAAAAAGATATATTTTAAAATTTCAAACGTCTAGGGAAAAAATTGACACCTGAATTAGTAACTAGTAAAACGAGATCATATACTGGGACTTTACTCAGTTCAATGCAATATTTTTTTTCTTTTCTATAGTATCTCAATTTATGGGAACACATTTTCTTTAAAATAAATTATGCCAACCCACTTCATGAAACAAAGTTATGTGCTGTTATAGATTATAGAGAGTTGGAGATATCAACTGAAATCCGTGCTGGAAGGATAATAAGTATGATTGGAGAAAATTCAGGAGACGGGGTTCTATCTTTAGAGCAAGTCGTACAACAAGAAATGTTTTTATCCATAGATGCAGTTACAAAATAAAATAATAGAACCCACTGATGAGTTGCATGTCCTTGCAAGAAAATATTCGTGTATAATACTATCATGTTATCTACTAAATGAAATTTTTTACCATCAAATAAATGTCTTTATTACCATTGACAAAGAACAGCACAAATTCAACGAAAAAGGGTCCAGGTTTTTATAGTTGTACACATGGCCATGCAGTCTTTGCAATTTCGGCGCCTTATGCAACTTAGTATGCGAAAGGGGATGCGCGGGGCCCAGTTTGGTTAGGGATAAGATATTAATTAGGATAATAAGTGAAAATTAAGATAGATGGGGCCTATGAAAGCGTGAACCCACTGCGGCCGCATAGGTGCATGGCAGTGGCCTAAGACCAGCCCTGGCTTTACCTACACTACAAGTAGAGGCATTATGTTTGAAAAACAGGGGCGGGGGATGTCCCCTTGATCTATTAAAATATAATAAATAGTATAGATTGGAAAATTTAATACCCAAGAGTATAATTTTGCTACGAATGTTTTCAACAATTACTATCAGTGTATCTAGTTGTGAAAGGAGCTGCTTCTCCAAACTGCAGTTGATAAAAAAAATTAAACCCTATCTTCGTTCCACATTGAGTTATTTAAGACTACAAAATCTTGCAATAATGTCTAAAGATAGAACAAGATATTACAAATAATTTAAATTTTGATAATACATACACGACTTATCTATCATGAAAGTTAGGTAAGTAAATGTATAAATATGTTTACATACTAATCTATACAATTTCCTCTGTTTATAAAAGAAATCATATATTTTTAAATAAAAAATAAAAGCATATTGATTTTTTAATAACTTTTGGTGTAAATTGGGAATATGTTTTTGTCTCATTTGGGGGGCCTGCGACCTCAATAAATTTCTTGTGGCTGTGGCGATAAAAGATGTGTTTCCTGTACTTTGGTTCGTGGTTTAGGGATAATCTATAATGATTATAATAAATACCTTCTCGCCTACAAGGATATAACTTTAGTGACCTCACAATTGATGACAACAAACAAGAATAGTGTAAAGTTAACCGAAATATAAGTTTTTTTTACACTATGTACATTGTATTGAGAAATAATCATTAATTGATATATATTAAAGTTATCAGACTTATTCGAAACTTACTCTGATTCTACACAATGAATTTTAAACTAATCCAAAACTCTCATGACTAAGTGCTAAAGAAAGCTTTTATTAATTCCCTATAACAATGATATCATCATTAGGCTTCTGCCCTTATACTAATGTTCAATGGTATGGTACTTAAAGTTAAATCCTTGCGTCCTTGCGAGGCGCTATAGTTGATACTCCAGCTGACGTCCTTGAGGAGTAGTTCTGGCCCGTACTCGGTGGTGCTGAACCGTGGGTCAGGCTGATTCCACTGTTGAGTAACTGCAACGACTTTGTGGTGCTGATCCTTGGAACAGACTGATCCCCTGTTGAGTGACGGTTTAAATAACTTCCTGCTGGACTTCACTGCATCAACACAAGATAAACCTCTTGAAGAGTTTGAATGTTCACTTATGTTTATAAGTGACTTCTGAAAACGAGGAGTTTTCAGGCTTCGATCAGCACGAGTGTATTCGTGTCTAATCGGCTTCGATCCTCACCTGGGAATGGCGGATCGGCATCAGCCGGGTACGGGTATGTACACCGCTGGGTGTAGAGGGTCTATCCGGAGATGACCGTCTCTGGACTTGTTGGGTGGGTGATCCTCAAGGCTTACCAGGGTGGTTTTGTCCTTGGCCTGATGGACACTGTTGCAATATTCTCATCTGGCACCGGTCGTAGATGTTGAATGAATCTTGGCACTCCGGTAACCAGGGACCAGATTCTATAAAATAAGGTATAAACTTTAGTAGTTTACCCGTATTTAACTATTAGGTGTCCCTCATTTGACATCTGAGCCTACAGAGCAAGGTGTCAAAAGGGAACCAAAGTATTCATAAAATAGTACAAGACAATGGTAAATAGTACTTCAAATCATTATTATTAAGATCGTATATTACCCATTGTTAATAATAAAATAGCAATAATCTCAATGTTCATATATATGCATTACTGATGCACACATATTGAACAATAGTTAATCTTTTAATTGAGTTAATCCATTGACAAATGGAAACTGGTGTCGTATTATATACAACGATAATAAAATACAGAATACCTAACGGCATTCTTATGGTTGTTTAACCGATTCAAATAAATTCAACAGATCATAACTGATTAATCATTTAATTAATAAATTATTAATTTGGCATATAATAATAATATTATGACAGTGTATTTAGTCGACAATTGAGGTCGTTCTTACTTTATCTGGATTTCGGAATGTTTGGTTCCTTGATGATTACAATCTGAGTAAATACACAACAGTTGATTCTATCACCTCAATAGGAGAATATGGAGAATGGTTCCTCACTCACATTCCCTTGATGACGTGTTTTATTTAATTTGCGTTGATTGGATGATCAAACATCAACAGTTAATATGCGTATTCAACTATTCAGCCTCACCGCGCGAAATGGTGCGCCTTTAGAGATATTTCCTTTTCTTGTTTATTAGTTGTTGTGCAGTGAGGAATTGCGCGTTCATAAATTTCGTCACAGTGGCCTTTAACAAAATCATCTTGTATTTTTAAAAAAATCATGTTAAGCCTGGTCCCTTTTTGGACTCAGGACGTGTTAGCGCATTTTCGTATTATGTATCAGTACTTATGTTAGATATCAGCATTATGTAGTTATCAGTAATTGTGTTTAGATTTTAGACATATTTTTATGAATTTTCTTGTGTAATGAATATACCTGATAAAAATTTATTTAAAAGTCATTTCTTTACATTTTTTTTTTATTTTCTCTTTAATCTAACTACAAGTGGTTTGTGGTCACTGAAATAGGACTCATAAATGAAACATTCTAAATAGTAATCAGCTAATCGCCCAAATACTCCATCAATTGTTGTTTGATAGATCGTGGTTGCCAATCTTGTTGAAAGTAGTTGAATGTTGAAGCTTGTTTCGAAAAAGTTTTCAATTTCTGCCCCTGGGCCGCTAAGATCTTGATTGAAGTCACCACAAATGATGACGTAAAACTCTCTAAACTTTTACACATATTCTAATGACGTCAACAACAAAAAACTCATTCTTTTGCACGCTTTCGCACCACTAACCAATAACTTTAACTCTTCAATGCTTGAAAAACGATGTATTCGACTTCCGGCAATGGCGGCCGTTGCCTGCGCCAGTGTTATCTCTCGATTCGCAATGTTTTTGGTAGTTTTAACGGG
>MUZC01001653.1:7825-24807 GCA_002072015.1 Radix auricularia
TCAAATAATAAACGCAGTTACTGCCCCTACAATGGCCGCCATCTTGGCCGCCATCTTGGACACGTGTTTAGACATGTTCGGCGCCATCTTGGTACCACACCCACCGGAAATGACCCCCCACCCATAACCGGAAATGACCCCCCACCCATAACCGGAAATGACCCCAACATAACCGGAAATGACCCCAACCATAACCCGGAAGTAACCACGCCCACCATATGTGACGTCATAGACCGGAAGTGACGTCGGAGGGGCTGCCCCTCATTTGCTAACCGTTCTGCACCTTACATACTACTATTGGAGGCTCTAGGATAAGTGAATTTGGTGGTCCTAAATGTAATAGAATAATTAAAAAATAAATATTGACAGATTCTTGCGAGGCCCCCACTACTGATGAGACCAATCGGAGGCCCTAGACGGCCGCCGCCTATGCCTTATTCAGCGGGACCAGATCAGATGTAATGTCGATGATGAAAGCCTTTCTACCCGTTTAGTGTCGGGTTCTCCGAAGCGACCCTTTCGCTTTTCTCACTAGGGTCTAGTGAGTGGTTACTGTTTAGGTCTAGGAGTACCAGTACGGATTAGCAAAAGTTACGGGGAGAGCTTAGCCGTCGTCAGTTCTGAGGAAACCTTCCGATGGGGGTAATTCCCTTAGGTTGGTCACTTTGAAATACTTTGATGATCCCCGACTAGCGATAGTCCTTGGCCAGTAAGACTCGTATGCTGAGCCGGGGTGGGGCCCCTCCTTGTGAGGTCAGTTTTCAGTGGGAGGATCTTCGAGCAAGTTCTTGGATGCCCAGGCGGCCTCCCCAGAGAAGACCGATCCGCGGGGGTGGGGGTCCCTAGCTACTAGCTTCCCTTTTTTCGGTTGGCATAGTTGCATGGAGAGTTTCCCCGGGGAGACCTATGAAAAGCTTTAGGCTTAGGGCTTCTTACTTCCTTTCCTTTTTTAAAATTCTTTATATTAACTTGTGGTGTCTGAGCCCGTGCGACCGACCTTGCGTGCTTGCTTGCCGAAAAAAACTTTGGATCAATTTGTAACTCACTTTCTCGTAAGCTAGCGAGCTGAAATTTTGCAGGCAGACTCATGCCGATGATAAAAATGATATATCAAAATTTCAGATCGATCGAATGGACAGAATTGAATTATTGAATTTTAAAATTACATTGTATTTTATTTATATCTATGTATCATGTTAAATTTTTAGACAGAGTGTTGTGGTGCGTATTATGTTCAACAAACTTTCATGTCGCGCAATAAGGTGCGCATTACAAATGACATTACTTTTAAAAAAAATATATATACAATCGGTGCGCATTATCTTAAACACGTTTTACGAGACATAACTAGAATTTTGTATTTTTGGATTGTTTTGCCCTGCGTATTATAATGAACATCCTTAAAGTTATGTCTCGAATATAAAGAATTTATAGTGAAAAACTTGTTTTTTTTTAATCGGGGTTTTTAAATTTAGATTTTTGAGTTCATTTCCAGCAAGCAGACTTTCTTGCCAATACGAATTAAAGGTTTGAATTATTGATATTGTTTTATCACTGTCTCTGAGCATGAATTCTATGAGTGATCTCTGTAATATTATAATTTTGCTTTAAACATTTTGCTCTCAGAGTTAAGAAAAATGATGGAAGTTATATTAAACATCGAAAAAAATTAAAAGGATAAATCATTACTTTTGCTAATTAACCAATCAAATTGCTTTTTTAAAAAACGTTCAATATTACAAACTGATATTACTATTTATACATCTTCAAAGAGTATCCTTCAAATTAAATAAAGTGCAGGTATTTCTTAGGGAATTGATATATTTAATTTTTTAAGCCTGTATTTTAGCTAGAATCTCATTTCATTTATATTTTCTCAAATAATATCTAACAAACTGTTTTTAAGTACATTAATGAATATTCTATATGTGTCATGCCATTTTGTTATTGCCTACGGATAAATAAACCATTTATTTTTTGTTGTAACGTTTCTAATCTGCTCATGAGCTGGTCTGTTTTCCTCTATACCTATTAACTGTTTTTTTTTTCCAAAGGACAGGTCCTTTTTTATTTGGTATCTTTTTAAAGAAATATCTATCTTAAATGCAAGGTCTTTTCTGCGAGCTTAAGAAAAAAAAAAAAAGAAAAAAAAACCAAAAAAAAACACCAAACAAACAACAAACAAACAAAAGACAAAACGCAGTGCTCTAACTCTAAAGGAAACCACGGGACTAAAAAGTAATAACTGTATAAAAATTATCATCTTTATGATCGCATGTTCTGGAAAAGATATGGGGCCAGTAATTGTTAAGTCATCATCAACATGGTGGAGGATCTTATTTTTAAAGACAAGGTTATCGTGATATTAGTTTGGAAATGTCTGCCTCTATCCCTTTCCCTCTCCCAAACAGATTCACAATCGTACCATTAGGACCAGTATTAAAGAAGTTAAATAATTTTAAGCTCTATTTTTTTATTAGAGTCAAAGGACTGGGATCTTTAGCTTCGGTCGAACGCATCAGTTGCATTCAAGACCTACTAGTCTCTCGCACCACGAAGAGGTTAGATCCCTTGCGAGAGAACACACAACGAAAACGAACAAACATAATACAATACCTGGTAGAAAAACTGCACAAAGCCTCCCTTGCATTTTAAATGCAAACATGGGGCGGAACTTGAGTCCGAGGTAGAATGTCCATTTGAAGACCTAAAGTGAAGAAACGGCTATGTGACATTTTTTGTAGTTTTGATAGATTTAAGTCGTAAAGTTATGTCACATAACCGTTTCTTCCTTCGAGGCCTTTGAAGGACATTTATTGGTTTTTAGCGGACGTCCAAGAAATCACGTATTATTTAATTAAAGAGGATTTTTGATGAAAACAAATATACACAGGCGCGGTAAGTGAACTGTAGTGTGCAATCGTAAGTTCAGTTGACTATGGTATTGTATTAACGAAATAACTTTTTATTGTTGAATGCAATAGAAGTTGTTGCCAAGAGAATGTTGAATATAATATTGATAGAAAAAATAAGTACAATTAATAAAAAGGAGTATTTTAACAAAGAAATATGCCTTAAAAATCTCCCAAACAGTTTTCACATTCTTTTTTATAATCTTAAGTGAAAGATAAAGAATTAATTCGCTTGTTAACTTCCCTTAAACTGACAACCAGGTTGACGATTTCTGTAAAGAGGTATCTTGATAAAAGGTTGAACAGATTGCTAATAATTGTAATCAAGCTATACACTTACCAAACGTTAAAGGTACATATGTAGTAAAACCCGTCAACACAACAATTTAAGAACCGTAAGAATAAAGAACCATGTTACGGATTATTAATCGTAGGAATGTTTCCTCACTTTGCGTCTGATTGCTATTTAGTTGCTGAGCTAATACATATCAATTAAGCTCCAGGGCCAGGATGGACAAACAGACGAAGAATATGGCAGTATCAATTTAAAGAAAACTTGGTGATAAATTTTATCATTGCATTTTTTTTTTCGTTTTTTTGGGGGGATTTTTTTTCTTTGAATCAATAACTAGAAAAGATATTTTTTAAAATTCCAGCACCATTGCGCACTAATATATTTGTGAAGACAGGGAGACAGGGGAAGAGCACTCTGCTACAAAGAAATCGTTTCTTGAACAATCAGCGAAATGAAAAGATAATTTAAAAAAAAAAGAATGCACTTACTCGATGTCTAGGGGGAATTTAGGTCCACCCTATGCCACAGATATAAACAACACTGTACGTAGAAAATTCAACACTTGATTCGTTCAAAGCAAATGTAATAATATCAGGTTCGATATATTTATGAAAAATATATTTGACACTTTCTAATGGATTTCAGTTGATCCCACTTCCATACTCCTCAGTCCGTCTTCCTCGCGGGCGTACATTTACCCCTCAGCTCTCAGTTCCCAACTTTTCAGGTTAGCACACCTCGGTCCGACCTGACAGTATTGGACCACTCTCAACTCTCAACTCGTCCAATGTTCACTCTGACTGCTTGTCACTTGTCATACACTATCCACTACTCTGCCTTCTCTCATGATCTCGCACCACACACTCCCACGTTCACAACTGTCCACGTGAACTAGTGTTCACGCCTTGTTTACCAATTCTCGCTACATTTATGCTCAGTCATTCTCACACCATAATATCTGACCGTTACACTTACGCCAATTAACAACTTTGTTAATTCTCATATGTCCCCCTGGAAACATTTGATAGGTTCTAATACCTTATATAGCTCAGGACTTAAGCATTCAGTTACTCCCGTGCTTATCCGCCAGGTTTTATTGTTGAGAGTTAGTGACTTCCCGACCTATTAGAGCATCATAGAAAATAATTTGGGCTACGATTTAAGTCCTGTTCTATAGGCAACAACACAACGTGTCTGAATGAGATCGCTGACATTGGTCTGAAGCAGGTCTCATATATAAAGGGAAAAAAACAACCAAAACTTTTTATACATTTACAGTAAATTTTCTTGCTATTCTCAAAAACGTGTTACCGCAATCTCTAATCCTTGCAATTTATTACGTCGTGGTCTATAGTCTATGGAAACAGGTAATAGAAAAACAACACAAAAAAATATGGAAAGAATCTTGTGCGATGCCCCCCACTAATGATGAGACTTATCGGAGGCCTAGGCGGCTATGCCTGCAATCATAAATCATATCGACAAATGTTTACGTTATTTAGAGATTGTTAAAGTTTAATAACCTCTATAGGAGACGACCAAAACAGTTTCAAATCCATACAGTAAAAAGTACCATCACATTTTTACACGAATGAGATTTTCAAAAAATTGCACTCCATTAAATCCGTCCTCACAGACAATACCAGCCAACCACGTGATGGCCACGAGTTGATTAAGGGACGCCCCCGTCAATCCGCGTTAATAGTTGATAATTTGCTTCTAAACAATAATAGTGTTCGGTCACCAGAAAACAGAACATTCGACGGAATTACTGAAATTATTTTCCTCTGAATGGGAACATAAACGCTTTAACATTTTTTCCTTGAATTAAGAAAAAATATTAGTGTTAAATCTGTCTTTATTTTTTCTAGAAACTATTTGCAGGACTCACTGAGAACTAGACTAAACATGAAACCAAAGCGTTTAGTTTTAAGGTTCAAACAAACACACACTTTAAAATTTTTTTTTATATATAAACCTCGTTTTAAGACATACGTATAACATTAAAACTGGTACAAAAGTTAGATATAGTTATCTTTTCTTCAAAGCTATTTTAAAGTGCCATTTTCCATGTAAATTTATGGCTATAGATGTGTCTTTTCATGTTTTTATGTCTAAAAGTGTTATTGTTTATACTAGTTAAATTACATTTTACTTGACATAAGCTCTGTCAGGGACAATATAATTAACTAAATGGGGTTTACCCGATCTGTGAATGCCTGAGCTAGTCTGTTGCGCGGTGCGTAAGAAATTGAACACACTTTTTAGTTATGATTTAATATCAAGGGACGCAATAGAGTAAATGTAACGCAGAGACGGTTAGGAGTTGATAGTAGTGAGAGCATTGATGTTGTGGAAGCACATTGTTAAAGAGTGTTCCATGGTGTTGTGTTGCCTTCAGTTTATCTTAGATATACAGACGCTCCTTCTATGCAGAAGATAATTGCGTCCACAGACCATGAGAGATGATCTGTTGGCAAGTGATGCAGCGGTCACAGGCCACGGCTATAGGGGTTCCACGCATTACCCCAGCCGCCTAACTATTGTCTAGTTAGGTACCCATTCGGAGCTGGGTGACTCGGGGACTCCTCAGGCCGCGAGAACAAATCCTCACCTTCGTGTGGATTCGAACCCGTGACCATCGGTATGACAGTCGAGAGCGCTACCTCTCGACCACCACGTTTTAGCCTGTCCTAAAGGTCATACAATTACAAGAACACAGAACATAACAAGTTCCTTTTTATATTTAACAGTGATGGCTTCAGTGCATGTTGAGGGGCTTGGTTTGAGAGTTTCTTTAATAATTTTATTTGAAACTAGCAACAAAGCCCGTCCAAGGACCTTCCGCCGTCATTTCGGTTGCATGTTGTACAACAGCCGTCTCGACCGACCATAAATGTGCATCACGTAAAAAATACTATTCATTATAGTTATAATAAATAACCGTAAAAAAAGTTTTTGACTATAAATCCGAATGCATACCGCTCATTGCTGGTTATTTTCTTTTTACTTAAATATTTTTAAAAATATTTGCTTATAAACATATTAATATTAATTTAATTTGATTTAAAAATTCCTTACTGCACTGACATGCGGATATTATTCGGATCTGCGATAAGTATTTGCCGAATCCAGATTGTGGCAAAATTTGGGTATCCGGTCAGGATATCCGGCTGTCCCCTAGTTTATTACGACTGCAGGAATGGCATTTAATATATATGTGTTTATAATTATTTCTATATTAGAAATATTTGACTTGGGCCATCGCATTCCATTTAAAATTCACACACTAATTACAGAATTAGAATTAGAATTTTCAAATTAACAATGAACTATGTATCACAACAGAATTTAACAAATTTTACAACTTCAATTAAACGTTAAAAAAAATAAAACCCTTTCATCGTGTGATAATTGTAATGAAAAATTTTTTTGTTTATCTGTCAAATAAAGAAAGAACCCATTAAAAAAAGTCACAGCGCAATTTAATATGTGTACACGAAAATGAGCACACCGTAGTTTGACAATAAAATATTTTTGAAAACGCTCAGCTCAAAATAGTCTTGGAAAAAAAACTGCACAAAAACTACCTCGCTTTGAACGTGCACGTAAACTTGTTCATTGTGAGATTATTAGTATTTTTCTGATTGGCTGTGGGAGTCTTTGGGAGTTTAAGGGACCAATCGCTATCGATGACCGCATGGAAATTAGCCTTTTATTATATAGGAAAGTATGATGCACTTACTTGGGTTATCTAGTTTTAGACCAGTCAGATTTTCAACCATTAAAATTTTAATTATATTAACGAATTTTTGTGTCCCTAATGCAGGGGCATCGCTAGGGTTGGTGTCACCCGGGGCGGAAGTTCATGGTGTCACCCCTTCACGACTTAAGGGGCTTCCATGAATGACGTCACGCGAGGTAGCCGATTCCCCCCCCCCCCCCCCCACGTCATACTTTGTCACAAAAACTTAGACCCACAGCCCCTTTTTTCCCCGATATGACGTCACAAAGCTTTGAAACGCCCCCAAGCCGTATATTCTTAATAAAAATTATCAAGTGGAAAGATATTTTTTTTCATTTAAATATGTATTTAGTGTAAGTCTGCACTCTAATATCATAACACGCGTGACATCATTGAAAACGTCATTAAATAAATTGTATACAATCAAATATTTAAGTGGAACTTTATTTAAAGTTGCACGGTTTTGATGTAACGTTACATTTTTAAACACACCCTCCCTCTTGTCACACATCGTCACAGATGCGGGACACCCTCCCCCTAGGCACGTGACGTCATTTATGCATGGCCCCAAATCCCTAGAACTCATCCTGTCTTCCAGTGGCAAATAAAGGGAACATATATAATTTTAATTTTTTGTCAACTTGTAACATTGTAAATCAGCACTGTCCCTCCCCTCAAAAAAAGTTTATAAAACAGATAAACAGCTAAGTGGGGATCAATGTTCCCTCTAAGGTTTGCCGATTGTTGTGCTAATTATAAAACAACACATGTTCAAAGTTTAACAGTGTACCATTTTTTGTGTTCAAATTTTTGACATCTCACAAAAATACATGCACCCATTGGACCAATATACATTAAATGACACATTTCTTTAATAAAATAATATATTAGATTATTTTAAAATAAACAAGAATTATAAATGTATATTTCTGTTCAACGGTATTTATCATGCATAAATCAACCAAATGCCAACATACCCATAAGCCGCTTTCTATTCTGGTGGAACTCTGGCGTCTGTCTTTCAGCGAGATCCATATTTTATAGACTTCGTCAAGGTTGATCCGATGTCCATCAGTCTGACAAGATTTAATCCTCATAAGCAAGTCTAAATGTAACTGTTCCAACCTATTTCTATATCTTACTTTTATAGAATTCATTAGGCTAAATCGACATTCGCTATCAGTGCTCGATGCAAGAAATGTGGCACAAATATCCAACAGGATGGCAAAGTCGCTGAATTATTCTTCAGTCATGGCAAACTGAATGATGAATCACCTTGTCGAAAGTCTGCATCAACACACATTTTATTTTTTTTCCCGCTAGCATTAATCATAAATTTAAATGGCGATACTGATCCAAAATTATACACCATAGCATCAAGTCGATTTCAAGAAAACGATAGTCCACGTGCCAACTCAGACATTCAACGAATTTGAGAATGGGATTATGCCTTCATCCTTACAGCCTAAACATTTTAGCGACCTCTACAGACCAACGAAAATTGTCACCAAGGTGCTCATGGCCTCTTAGGTTAGTGATCCTTCATTTTACAAACTGGTATGCCTCCTTGGTCGTTAGATTTTTTTCCTTTGTAACAGCCTGCTTAATTTGGCAAATTATCCAACTACTTCATGAATGACACTACGAAAAAATATTTATTGACCATGACTAATTATACAAACGTACCAGCTCTTCACAGTATTCAGTCTGTACTTGTATGTTTCTCAACAATTTGAGCAACAATGCGTGTAAAGCAAAGTGCCGTGAAAGCCATCTGATTTCTGTGTCCTCTAAAAAAATCATTCTCCAGGTGTCCAGCGCAAAATGAGTTGTCATTTCAAAGCCCTCCTTTCAACACACTATCACCCTAAAAACAACTCACATTGTTTTGATTAAAATATCACACCAGCTTGTTCGTGATATCAAAGTCTTTTTTGTAAGTTCTCGGCGAGTGATATTCAAGTATTTGTTTTGCTTCAATGCTAGTCACCAATGCCAATTGTTTTTAAGGAAGTGTTTGGTATTTTCCTTGTATTTACTTTAGACGAATGAGTTGAATTATGTTGTTAGTGTCTGTTAGCTGTATGTTAGAAATGGAAGATACATTCTGCATATTTAAACTTGTTTTCATAATTGGGTTTTAACAAAAGCTGCGACTGTGTCCCAGGAAGAATAAGAGATAAAATTGCTACTTACATTTCTGGCAAAGGCGCAGAAATGCTAATTTTTTCCCTATTGAAATTTGCGGCATTATAACTCAAAACTGCTGCGCAGAATCTGCAAGATAGCTGCGCGGCCGTGCAGCTTGAAGGGAATATTGGTAAGGATGGCAACTACGAACCGGACGACTACCTATACATAAACATGCATATCTATGCTTGCACACCTTAAAAAAATATAAATTAAAAAAAATTAACTCAAAGACATTGAATTCAAAATTGTCCTCTAAAAGTAACAACAACAAAACCCATCTTTTTGATTTTTTAAAATAGAAAGATCGTATTCTTCGCCCCCACCCCTCTGACGTGGAGGGAAGAGGGAGTGGGATCCGTCCATGATGTCAATACTTCAAAGCTCAGTATTTTTTAAAAATATCTTTTAAAACGGAAGACACTGCCTTTAAAAAAAAAATCTCTCCGGTGCGGCTTTTTTTTTTATGTGTCTTTTAAAAAAAAAAAAAATTGTGTTTGTTTGTCGGGACGGTTTTATTATTGTAAGTTAACTGATAAAAAGAGGGAGTGGTATTCGTCCATGACGTCAATAAAAAGTTTCGGCGTTTAACGTATTTTTATTTTTACTTAATTTCTTTCTATATAAAAAAAATGTGTCTCTTTTTTCTGACATAAAATATAACAGTAAAAATTCATCCTTTGGTGTCACCCCCCTAATGGTGTCACCCGGGGCGGCCCGCCCCCGCCCCCCCTAGCGACGCCACTGCCCTAATGTATTGTAAGCTTTAAGTAAAAAGCAAAAGGCAACATATGCAAAATTTAAATGATTTTGCTAATATTTACATCAGTTGCAAGAAAGAGCAAAAATTCATAATTTATAAATGACAATTGTCTTGAGTATGATATAGCATCTGTCCTTCTACGAAAGAATTAGATTTATCTTTATTGTACGCAGCTCTTGGTGAGTCTGATAAGACCGAGCCTCGAGTGGCAGTCTCTTCTGCATGTCACACACCCGAATGCAGCGTGGCAGTGTTGTCTGGCCTTCCTCCTCCCTCTTTTTTCAACTGCTCCCGTCTTGGTTTGCCCCTCTGCTCTTAGTGATCCTTCTTTCACTCAAGCCACTTAGACCTATCATCAGCCAGGTTTTCCCAGTCTGTATGTCAATGTTGGCAACTTTCATGTCTCTCCTGCATGTCAATGTATCTGAGACATAGCCGACCAACTGACTCTTACCCTGTCACCAGCTCACTGTATAACATATCATTGGGTATGCGACCAGTTTGCATTTCCCTGACGTGTCCCAGCCAACGGAGGCGTCTTTGACTTAATATGGCTGGAATGCTGAGCCAGGACCACTGTGTTGGGGACTTTTTTTTGCCATTTGTCTTGAGTATTAGACAGTGAATTAGTGTTGCACACGTTTCTTATTTACACGTATTCAGAGATGGCGTAATGGCGTTTTGATTGGTTTAAATATGGATATAAGTTGTATCTGATATGTGCCTGAACTGCTCTAAACCAGTGCTTCTCAAATTGTGGGCCGTGGATGGGTGCAAGTCCGTGGGCCATCCGCCACCGGTAGGGAGAAGTAATCAAGAAAGAATAGAGAAATTTAATTATTATTCTCCATTTGCAACCATTAATGCTATCTTTTAGAATATGTTAACGCCTACGAAATAAGCACACAAAACGAAATGAATGAAATTAAATAAATTACATTTTCCTACAGCACCAGTACAGGGATAATAGTGCACCTGTCCCTGGGGCAAAGAAAAAATTTCTCGGCGGGCCGCCAATCTGAAAAGTTTGAGAGTCCATTCCCTAAACCATTGTCCAGAAAAATGTAATTTAAAGGTTTTAGGAAAGGTTATTGTCCCCCTATTTAGTATAAAATGAGAGACTTAATTGACCCATAAAATATTTATTTTATGCAACTAATGCTTGCAAAATTAATCTTAGAGTTACTGTGCTCTTTAAATACTATCCTCATCTATCATCAGGGTGTAATGGAATCAGACAAACTCTCCGTTTGAAAAGTCTTTGTGTCTTAAAATTTCATTATGCGTGCTTCAGAGAAGTTACATGTATTAGATTGAAACGTATAAAGTTTGTGTTAAATGAGTTTTAAAGAAGATCAGTAAGATTATTTTATTTTATTTTTAAATTTCTTAGTCCCATAACCTCTTTTTTTCGAGGTCGTAGGGGATTCTAATGTTTACATTAGAATATTCTCGGGCTTAATAGACACTGTCGGTGCCCATCCCTCTCCAGGTCAGCGGAGGACTTTCTTAGCGTTAGTCATTTCTCAACATTTTTATAGTGGCTTTTCGTGGGCTCGATCCCACGCCCCTCAGCGCACTATTGACTTCGCTACCCAGATTATTTAGTCAGTGCATATCAGTATTCCATCTTAAATTTACTCACCACAATCTCAAAAAATTAATTAAAAAAAAAAGAATTATTTGAGAATCACTAAATCTTCCTTTTACTCAAATATTTCACGATTGATATATCTACTAGGGTATCTAACACTTAAACTAATTTTTATATATCACGTATAGAAAAATGACATTATGGGCACACGGTGCCCCATAACCACACTGAAAAGCTCAAATAATAAAACCTATAATGATAATGAGACTAAAGCTAATATCCTTAACACATATTTTGCATCATCATTTTCTGCCTCAGGCGACAAGGAAGTTTTAATAGATTTAAATAAAATGGAAGAAATAGGTAACATAACTGTAGAAGAGATAGGTATACATTCACTCCTAAAAACTATAAAATAAACAAAGCTACCGGCCCAGATGAATTGCCTGCCAGGCTACTAAAAGAATTAAGCAATGAATTGTCTCCAATCCTTGTTGTTCTTTTTCAAGCCTCTCTAAACTAGGGTAAAGTGCCCCAGGATTGGAATTTAGCCAACGTAACTCCACTCTTAAAGAAAGGCGATAAATCAGACCCCGGTAATTACAGACCTGTATCACTAAATAGTATCACCTGTAAATTACTAGAACACATAATATATAGTAGAAAAATTAACCACCTTGACAAATATTATGCCATATGCCCACATCAACACGGCTTTAGAAAATAAATATAATGTGAAACACAATTATTGGATCTAATAGATAAACTATCTAAAGGCTTAGACAATAATGATTCAATATATACAATATTACTAGACTTCTCAAAGACATTTGACAAAGTACACCACCTTAGTGTGCTTAAATAACTTAAATACTTTGGAATCTCAGGTCCCCTACATCACTGGATCCAAGACTTCCTTTTGGGTAAGGCCCAAACTGTAATAATTAATGCAACAATCAAGGTAAACTCAAGAGTTCCACAAGGAACTCTGCCAGGTCCCTTACTCTTTTTGATTTATATAAATGATTCATGCAACAACATCTCAACAGGAACAAAAGTTGAGTTATTTGCTGATGATTTTATAATCTATAGAACAATTAAATCAGAACAAGATAGCAAAATTTTACAAAATGACTTAGATGAATTAATCATTAATCAAATGGGAAACTAACTGGACTATGTCTTTCAACCTATAAGCGCGTCAACTGTTAAAAGAAGCGAAGAAAAATAACCAAATAAATTCAAAATATGTCTTTCATGGGAAAGAACTAACCCAAACTAATGAAGCAAAATACTTAGGAGCAGTGCACGATTTAGGAAAAACCAGTGCCGGGGATGAAAATTTTTTCAGCAGAGCGGGGGATAAATGCCATCCCCGGCGGGGATGATAGAAGTTAAAGCAGAGCCGGGGATGGAGCCTCACAGTGCCGGGGATATCCCGGTTTCCGCAACAAATTGAGCCCATCTACTAATCATGCTACTACCACTACTACTATTACTACTACTACTACCACTTCTACTACTACTACTACAATATAACATGACACAACAAGTGAAAACAAATTATTTACAATACAACACATAAAAAATGATATGCAACAGGTTCTAATGTTGAAATATATTTTAATTTGTTTGTTTCATTTTTTCTAATATCTTGATTGAATGTACAGTTTTTAATAAAAACTAGCTTGTAGCTGAGATGGAATTTACTTTAAAATGGAAAGTGTGTTGTTTTCGTTTTTTAACTAATAGATATTGTTGTTGATGTTGCTGCAGTAGATGACGATGTTGTTGATGCAGTAGTTGATGTTGTAGATGAAGTTGTTCTTGATGCAGTTGTTCCTGATGGCGTTTGTTGTTCATGTTATTGATTATGTTGTTGTTAATGACGATGTTATTTTTTTTTGTCGTTGATGTTGTTTTTTATGTTTGAATTTACAGTTTTTAGTATCTTGTGTTGTTGTTGGTGTTGCTGCAGAAGATGATGTTGTTCTTGATGTAGTTGTTGCTGATGGCGTCTGTTGTTCATGTTATTGATGATGTTGTTGTTAATGACGTTGTTATTCCTTTTGTCGTTGATGTTTTTTTTTATATGGTTGAATTTACAGTTTTTAGTAGCTTGTGTTGTTGTTGGTGTTGCTACAGAAGATTCTGTTGTTATTGATGCAGTAGTTGATGTTGTAGATGAAATTGTTGTTGATGTAGTTATTACTGATGGCGTTTTTTGTTCATATTATTGATGATGCTGTTGTTGATGACGTTGTTTATGTTGCTGTCGTTGTATATTTGAAATTGGTCTAATCAATTCTAAACAGTTATTTTCTAAAAATCAAAACTATTTAAACAAATTATGGCGCTGTTCCATAACTACTTCTTTTGTTTGTTTGCCAGAAGGTAGGTCGCTAGCAGAATGCCTTCCGTCTTTTAACCACTTTGTGGCATACAACCTGGCATCAAAATGTGGAAGTGGTGGCCCATTAATTTTAATAAAAAGCAAGTGATTGATAGTTTCAACATCTAATGAATTCCGAAGAGATGTGTGAGTGAAATTCATCGCGCTTAATCCTCGCTCATAATCAGCAGTAGATATTGGCAGAACATCTAATCTCTTGTACAAATCATTAAGTTCTGCATCAGCATCATGACCATCTTTTGTCATGCGAAATTGGTGTACTATGGCTGAAGTATGACGTGCTTCAATGTTCAAAATTTTTTGAAGTTCCATAATTTCACGATCTCCATACAACATTAACTCTTCTGTGTTTTTTGGCCAATTTGCCTTACATAAAACTTCAGCATGTTTCAACACTAATGTGCTGTTGTCAAAACGGGAGGAGATGTTGTCAACCAAACTTTGAAAAAACTGTTTCTTAAAATTGTGAAACTTTGTTTGTTCCGCTTCTGTTGGTGGCATAAGCTTGATTTCTTTTAAAGTACTTGTGCAAGAAAACTCCTTTAAAAAATCCTGACCACTGACACCATCATATTCTTTGAAGGCTGACAATGTTTTTATAGCATTTGAAACCTCAGCATTTACTGTTCTAACTGAGGATGAATTTTTTTGTAAAAATATTGACAAACTTTTAACAACTTCAAGGGCTTCTTTGATTATTGTTAGTTCGTAAACAAAAATCCATTTCTTCAGTTTAAGACTTATTCCACTGCATTTAGTTCTATCTCGAGCATTTCTGCTCATATCTAAACTGAGTGTTTCAAAATGTTTCACTAAAGCTGGATAGTTTTGCCAGATGGCTTGGACACTGCGCAAATAGGATGCCACCCAAAGAATATCAAATGTACGACCAATGTTTAGTAACTCTGTGTGTACTTCTTTTGCCACAATTTCCAATTGATTTCTATTCTTTGGCGATCGTGAAAAATGCGAATATAATGATTCTGCAAATATCTGAAAGTGTGAGAGTTCTGTAGATGTTTTTAATACAGCGTGAATAGCTAATTCCAATTTGTGAGCCATGCAGTGAAAAATAACAAAATCAGTATTCATTTTCTGTTTCAATAATGCCAAAGCACCTTTCATTTCGCCTTGTAAATTACTTGCGCCATCAGTGCAAATTCCAATAAGTCGCCTTTTCAGTATATCATCTGTAAATCCAAACTTATGTAGAACTTCAAGCAATGAATTTGCAATATCTTCACCTGTTTGACTAAGCAGTTCAAAAAGATCTAAAAACCAATTGTTAATATCATTGTTATACGCTATTCGTATATAAAGAATCAGACAAGTTTTCACAGAAACTGAAGTGCTTTCATCAAATAATAAGGAAAAAGTTGCTTCAGTCTCAAACAGAATGTATTTTAAAAGCTTTTCCTTCATTTTTATAGAAACAAAAACTATAATATTTTTGCAAGAATGATCTGAAAAAAGACACTTCCCTACATCCAGGCCATTCAGTTCCTGAAGAAGCATAACTTCCGGATGTGAAGTAAATGCACAATCACGCTTACAAACTGTGTATGCTGTGCGAAAAATACGTGACGTAACTTCCACTTTATTCTGATGTTGAAGATGCCATAAGTTCTCACTTTTTGATAAACTTTCTTCAATCAAGCGTTTTTCTTCAATTAATTTGATATTTGCACAAAGTCCATGTGACACACTCTTACAATGTTCTGTAATTTTGTCATTGAGTTTTTTAATTTTTTTTTTTTTAGAGTTTATTTCAAGTATGGAGAGACCTTCAACAAAAGTTTTCTCAATTCGCATTCTTTCTTTTCCATGCAAGCCTAAATTTTTTACTGAAGTACAATATGTACAGATTACTTTTCCATCGGCAGTGGCTTGGAGCCATGGTCTGCTTTTCTGCCATGTTTTGAATCTTGCTAGGGATAGTCCCTCAGGAAAAAATTCACCCTGTATGGGCTGTATGTTTACTTCATTAATTAATTCATTCAAATTTTTATCGGCATTCAATGTATTTACAGGTTCATCACATGTATTTTGGAAATATTCTACATTTTTTGGTCTGATACTGACATAATGAATCTCAGTAACTTGGCCGATAACCACTTTACTTGCATCCAACAATGATTGCGTTCTGCATTTCACAACCGTGATGTGCCCATTGTCATGCCAAATGTGTATATCTGTTCCCAAAATATCTGCTGTGGCTCGCACTATTGGTTCATCACACCAATGCCCATCCAATCTTTGGCATTCTAAATATGCAGTGAAATCTTTATAATCTGCTTTAATTAAAAATGATTCTTCAATGCAATTTGGATGGTTTTCTAAATAAGTCACTACATCCTGTCTCAACTGCCAAGCATTGTATGAAGATATTGGATTTACACAACTGGATTGTTGAAGTTGGTCGATTATGGCGTGAAAAAAACAGTTACCATCACTTGGTACATCAACAACAATGCATCCTCGCTCTTCAACTATTTTTGTCAGATTTGTTAGAACAACATTGGAGTCCCCGATGCCTGAAAATGAAAACAATACAGTATGAATTACAAATGAATGACTGTCAGAGCAGACACAGTTCTAGAAGTAGGATGGAAAGCCAGTTTTCAGACCTGCCTCTCCAATAAACATTGAATAACATCCCCACACCATACCATCCCTTGATCTATTTAATGGCTTATTTGAGGACCAACTCCTAAATCTGCCCCTGTGTCAGTGTATTGATATCAGCATCACCAAGAACAAAATCATTTTAAATTACATCATTTGATTAAATTTTTATAACATCTGATGTATCTTAGCCTATTGATTCTATCTTTCTTGACAGCTTATATAATAACACTGTTTACGAGCTAATAGATTTTTTCAACTTATTATTTTATATTAATAATAATATCAATCAATATATATTATATATTCAACTGCTTATGAATTTTGATTTTAATTTCAAATCAAACTTATTAAAGCCAAATAAATAAACTTATAATAATTATTTAATCGGTTTATTAATAAATTATTAATAATTAATGACTTACTACAAGACGTTGTCTGAAGA
>MUZC01001653.1:25065-60443 GCA_002072015.1 Radix auricularia
GCTGAAGATCATCACTGTGAGATTTCACTCTCCGGATTACAGCATTTTTCGTAAAAGACAATTTTTGTTGTGTTAACGTTTTAAATTTTTTACAAGACGGCTCTTTAGACATTTCAATTTAAAACGAAAATTAAAAAATATTTATTTTAAATATAATTCTAATAAACCGCGCTTTATGACAAACAAAAAGTGAACTTAAAATTGAAACCAAAGATTATAAGAAAACGAAACAATTAGAATTATTTTCACTTATGTTTATTTAAATTAATTCGGTAGATGGAAGCGCAGGTACCAAATTTTTCTATTAAATAAAAAATTTCGTGATTGAAAATTTGACACTGCTGTAACTTACCGTTACCACTTATTCGGCTTAAAAAAACCAGTGCCGGGGATAAAAAAAAATTTCTGCAGAGCCGGGGATAAATGCCATCCCCGGCGGGGATGGTAAAGGTTATAGCAGAGCCGGGGATGGAGCCTCGCAGTGCCGGGGATATCCCCGGCATCCCCGGCGGTAAATCGAGCACTGCTTAGGAGTCACAAATAAATGAGAAAATATCATGGAATCCCCTAGTCAATGAAGTTATTGAAAAATCAAACAAAACCTTTGGTTTTATAAAAAGAAACTTTTACAAATGTAATAAAGATATAAAACTAAAATGCTGCCTCACCCTGGTGAGACCTATACTGGAATAACAGCGTCTGTAACAGATAATATAACATAAGATCTCTCACTCTCAAGATACCTCTTCCTGAAAACAAACATAGCGTGTTTACCTCTTATTTTGCAGGATATCAAACTCCATTTTATTCAAATTGATGACTCAATATTTTCTTGATCTCCTCAATTATCCCATGTTGTTTTTAAATCTCTGATAATAATTATCTGCTAAGTGTTTCTAGAATGTGAATCCGGTAATTTAATCTAAAATGCAATTTGCAAAGAAAAACATATTGATTTTAATTGCTTGTTAAACATTATATCACATTTTCGAAAAATTAAAAAAGAAAGTAATAGCTAAGTTGGTATTTTAAAAAAAAATTATTCGGGTTTTCTCACAAAACATTGTTAAAGAAATCCTAAGACGAAAATAATAATATAAACAGTAGAAAAACGTATAACAATAATAACAATAATTTAAAAAAAAAACAATGTGAAAAATGACAAACAGAATGACAAAAAGAAAACCCAATTGAATAGCCGGGCTCAGCGACAAATTTCCATTGAGAAAGATAAAAATAAACTTGTTCTGCTGACATGAGGCAATAGCTCGTCTCTGCCCTCAACTCGCGTTGTTCCCTCTAATTTTGTTTATTTTCAATGATTCTGAGCTTCACATCACACGATGATGATGATGATGAAATGGAAATTTTGTAAGCCTGCTGTTAAATTTATTAAAAATTTTGTTTCTTAGAAACTGATTAGAGAAATTTTGGTAATATCTTGGGCATTTTTTTATTTTATTATTTTTCTAAAGAACTTTTTTTCCGAATTGATTTCAAATAATCAAAACACTTACATTAACCACTCTTACTCTTAGAGATTAAAAACAAATATCAAGCAGCTTTTTCCACACTGAAACAGAAATGGTATTTAGGAAGTAGTTCTAAAGAAAAAAAGTTTTGTTTATAAATGTTATCTTTATAGGTCAGGATCCGTTAGTGTAGGGGTCAGGAAACTGTTTGTCTGAGACTGAGAGAGCCATAAACACCACCTCTTTTGAAAAAAAAATCCTTGATGGCCGTACATTATATTTAAAACAAAAAATTCAAGTAAAGGTTTGTTTTTCGTATAATTTCAACACCAAAAAAGTACAATAATTAGGTTTCTTAATTTATTTTTAATAACATTATTATACTGTTTAAAAAAAAAAAAAATATACAATTAATATGTAGATAAAAGGAGTCTGAATAAAATTATAAAAAATAATTGAAAATTTGTCTGAGATCCAGAAGCAGCCATCAATAGATCCAAATCTGGCTCGCGAGCCATGGACTCACGACCCTTGGGTTTGTGTGCTCAAAGCTTTGAAAGTTACAACAATGGTGGAGTATTGAATGATATAATAATTAGAAACCTATTTAGTTCATGTCGTCTTAGCACATCAACATGTCTTTTAGTTCCTTTTCTACAGTCAATATTTAGTCAATATATTAATTAATACGTTAATTTCTTGAATGCATTTCGTGAGCACACATAAATACATTTAACAAGTTAATTTTTTGCTATTTAATTACAATGTATTAACATTTTCATCTATTTATTGATGAGCAAATTGAGCTAAACCAACTTAAGATTATTACAGATAAACAACAGACCGATAAACAAACAGACAGACAAACAACAGACAGATAAACAGCAGACAGATAAAGAACAGACAGATAAATAACAAACAGATAAACAACAGACAGGTAGGCAAGAGACAGGTCACAATGCCACGTCCTTATTTGCGAATAGATTTCATTTTAAATAACAAGTACAAGCTTAAAACAACATCTCGATTGTGTCTTTTTTTTTTTTTTTTTTTTTTTTTTTTTTTTTTTTTTTTTTGCTTTTCTTTTCTGTCAAATTTCAAGAAGATTAAATTTCCATTTAACAATCCTCTTCTTGTAAAGAAACCGAGGCGTGTTTATTTAAATTTATGTCAATGCGATTTTGTTGTTGTTTGAGTTAAACAAATACCTTAGCTCTTCCTTATAATAACAGCTTTAATTAACAAATCAATATGTTTAAATTTAATATAATGTCGATTTTGAAGAGAATCCAGTAAATGAAACTAACTCATTGCTTCTAAACCTGTCAGGCATTTACAAAATACAAAAACAATCAGAAAAGGTGAATAGCTAAAGCTTATCCATGAAGCTGTTACTTAAACGCACGCTTCATTGCAGAAATTCGAATACATTTCCGATAGAAAATCCATGTAATTGTTTTGTTTTTTTTGTTGCAAAACCAGCAACTGCACATTCTTTAAAAAATTAATTGATTAATTAATTTAAAAAAACAACTAAATGGATTGTTCAGAGAGTTTCAGAGAGCAGATTTCCAAACAAACAATGCTTACGGCGATAAACACTTCTAAGTAAATTAGCTCAGCTTTTAGGCCGAAGAGTTAGCTTAAACACGGTGCGCTACAGAGACACCCATAAACGTCCTTATAAAAGGAAATTTACCTGATCTTCAACAAACAATTACGACGTAACTGCAGAAAAGCAAAAATGACTGACATAAAAATCTGCAGGTAAATAATTTCGGTACTCTCTGCCAAATGTTTTACACATCATTCTGATATGGACAGGATTAGCCGCAATTGTTTTTGGGGCACTTAAAGAAATAAATGTTTTACTAGATACGAATGGTGGTGTAGCAAACACCTATTAATTGATCATATAACGTCAAAAGAATGGAAGGGGGGCGGACGGACACAAACAGCAGCAGGAAGAAAAGAAAACAATAACGTCCGGGAAGGGGGATCGCCGACGCATTGTTGGTCTCGACATATGCGCCCCCCCGTCCCCATAAAATTGTGATTGGTCGACTCCAGCGACGTCATACATCATGCGTATTTGCACTTACTTGTTATTATTATTATTATTATCATTCAACATTGTTGCTGAAAATGAAATGAATGGAAGTACTCCGATAATATAATATAAAATATTAATTTAAATACTTTCAAATAGTTGGGAATAAGACATAATGATATATGGAATTTAAATGTTATTTAAATTAATAAGCAAAATCTTAGTTTAAATTTCTGCAGTTGACATTTTTTGGATCGGGATTAATTTCATCACTCCACGTTTTAACCATTTTCAGAAAAATATGATTACAACAACGTTGCTTTTATATATTAAATTGAGAAAAATTGAAACATAACCACGAAAAAAATGTTTTACATACTAACAAAATTATTTGATCAATATCGAAATTTAATTCCTTGCAAAGCTATCGATTACTCGCCAAGCTATGGCGGATTAAGGGGGTTGCTGACTGGACTAAAGCCAGGGGCCCCAATGATTTAAGGGCCCCAAACGTAATAAATTGTATAATAAAGGTGGCTGGACCGGGCCCCAGGTTGAATGACAGCTAGGGCCCCAGTGCAATCTTGATCCGCCCCTGTCGCCAAGGCATAATCAGCGTAATTTATGAACAAAATTAATATTATAGTTATTCAAAATAAGAATAAATTGAAAGACTAGACAATCCTCTCTTGTAAAATAGAAAACATAATTTTCTAATAAAATTGAAAGAAAAAAAAAAACAATAAAAACATAAACAAAAACAAAATATTTTCTGTTACCTATTAGTAATAACTGGCTGAGATAAACTCCGTGCAGAGGCATCCCTAGGGTTGGTGTCACCAGGGGCGGTAGCTCGTGGCGTCACCTCCCACACGACTTTACACATAGAACCCAAAATTTAAGTGTAATTTGGTTTAATTTTGTAACTTTCAATATTAAAGTCAATAATTAATTTTCATTATTAAAGTATTATTTTAGCCGAAAATTTTAAAACATTACATTTTGACCAAAAATAATTTGAGTAAATTCTCACTACCTTTTCCCTTTTTAACAAAACTAAATAAAGGATTCACTTGCTTACGTTTATTGCTGCAAAAATGTGGAATTATGAATTGTAGAAAAAATACTTGAATATATTAGTATTTATCTTCAATAATATGTTATTTAATGGCCAGACCAGACTTTATCATCATTAAAAATGTGTCACTGCAGTTGTGCAGGTGTGGTTCTGATCGGCGTTATTGTTATTGAAAATCAACTTTACTTCGGTTGCCGAACGTACGCATCAAGCGATCTATCAGTAAACAAGAGTGACATGTTTTCGTGTGAAATAATTTCGTGTTAAAGGATAATACAATAACAAATAAGTACGGATACTAAAGAAAATTATGTTTTTTAACGCACATTTAAAATAAAAGACATCGCACCTTTCATGTCCTGTCGTTTAAATTCTCTATGCGGCTCGTCTATTTCTTTTATTTTTTCCTAATTTGTTTTATTGTAGTTTGTTGGGACTAATCGAGAAATTAATAGTTAATTTCGGCAGCCCTACTTTAAGGCAAAAGAAATTTTAACTTTTATTATTTAAATTATATTATGTTCAATTATTATAGTATTTATACTTTTATTTCTTTTGAGCCTTTAAAACCTGCAATATCATTTTTATTAATCTTGAGATATTTCACCACTAACCGTTACCAACGATCTCTTTTCAGGTCTAACAAAACTCACTTTGAGAGGGAAGTGATGGGTGGAATAGATCGTATCATCTTAGCTTTTAATTTTGCTATGTATGAACAAGATGAGGGTTAAATAGGATGTTCATAGCATAATTTGATCGAAGATCAATAATTGTAACTAGAACAATCATTGAATTATATTTAAAAAAAAAAAGAAAACCTACACATTATTAAATAAACATGTGTCAAAACTTTCTCTTTAAAAAAAGGACATTTTCTTTTAAGGACACAGTAATAAGTGCCAAAATAATTTTTTTTTTGGTTGTTATATATGCATTTTAAGAAATCTTAATTATTCTTATAATCTTAAGTCTTTAAAAAAAGATTGTTTAAATTTCTTATTGTTGCTGAATGTTATGCATACTAGTCACCATTGTTCCATCTAATGATTATTGATCGGCGCGTAAAGTAAAAAAAAATTAGTGTGCAAAGTTGCACAGCATCCATTATTTGAACAATGTTTTACAAAATTATATATGAGGTAATTCTAAACTGCTGCGCGGTGAGATATCTTCACGGCCGCGCAGCTTCAAGGGAACATTGCATGTCAATAATTTTGAATAAAAACAAAACCCCATTATCCCCCAACCCAAATTTTCCCCATCCACTCACTTTATCTTTTCACAAGAAGACACCATCTTCCGATCTCGTTACTTTGCGATGGCTGGAAATGACACACTTGTTAAGTGGGACAAGATTCTAAATCGCCACTTCGTCGTGATGTCATAACGCCCTCCCCAGTTAACTCCCCATTCAATCATCGCCGCAGCTTTAATTTCGAATCTCGTCCTTGCTGCTGACTGCGTTACCGTGTGGGCGATGGATGTCCTGCATCTCAAACCTTATACTGTCCCCCAAGAAAGTGCAGCGTTGTATAATGCTGAAGGCTTTTAAACACATTTCTGGTTTCCAGCAATGAGAGAACTGGAAGTTGGAGGTCTTATTACTTCAAATCAAATCTGCTAGCGACTGAAACTGTTCTCATTTTTCAGCAATATGGTACATAAAAAAATTGGAAAAAATAATAGACTAAAAAAAAAGTAAGAATTTTTGTCTCACTTTTTTGACGCGGTAAGCTCTACTCGGACTCTAATATCATAGTGTCGTGTGGGTAAAATCAATTCAGTCTTGACAACTTTACATCAGGTAATATAATACATATTTCTTATAATTTATTTGTTTTTATGAAAACGATAAGGAAGAAGGAAGCAGGAGAAGTTGAGAGCGTATTATGAATTGGAATTTATGTCTGGTTCAGTGAAAAAAAGAAACGAACTATTTAAGTTAGATTTGTGAGATTTAAAGTTTAGCAAGTGATAATATATTTTTCTCCATTTCTCTTCCAAGCAACTAATTTTGGGCACTTATTTTGACAATAAGATATTGGAGAATGAAAAAAAAATAAAGAAAGAACGATAATGTAATTAGAAAAAGTATAATGTTATTGTTACTGACAAAATTGATTGAAGGGATGTAGGGCAATGGGGGGCGAAGAAGCAATGAAATCGCGAAAGTAACACTGTATATGTAGCTATGAATAAAAGACCTGTAAAATAGTAAGAATTACCGAAGAAGGTTAGGTATTACTTAAGCAAACCTAACTAAACTATAACATATTCAATAGCAGTGAATGTATTATATAGAAGTAAAAAAAAAAAAAAAAAAACTACTCGATGAAGAATATTTGACTTTAAAAAGCCTAACTCAATGAGACGTTAGTGGAAATTCAGAATTATAAATAATCTTGGACTGTAAGAACTATAGCAAGGCTAGACATCTTTTCAGTACGAGTCTCGCATCAGGTTGCGATGAAACCCCCGTCAAAAGGCAGAAACAAAATAAATTCAATTCAGCCATAATTGAAACACAAAATTTAAATAAAGATTTATTATTGTTTTCGAATTTGCCGCAGGCTGCTGTTGGCCGCACATTTTCCTGTAACGTGTTGCTCATAGCCCGCGGGCCACAGTCTGACCCAACCACCCCTCACCCCCCAAATCAAAGTGTTTCATCATTAGACGGAAACATTATGACAGTCATGATGTCTTAAAATCGACGTTTAAATCAATAGTGTGTAGATACTTGGATTTGTCCAAGTTAAGGTCTCTGTATATAAATGCATTTTTAAATATAAGTTTAAAGAAAAATTGATTCATATTTTTTACACGGTCCAATTTAATCATTTTTGAAAAATACCTTAACAAGTTCAGGGTAGGGATTAGTAATAACCCGAAGACCCAAATGAAATCGATATTCTTCCCCATCCCATCTTAAACTCATATCGCTGCCTCTAAGAGTGGTAGATAAAGGTTGTTACCGCCCATTTTATATATATATATATTTTAAATAGTAAATTTTGTGGTTTTCAGAAGAGGGGCAATAATCAATAGAAAGTTTTAAAAAAAGTTTGTCTTATACAGAAACATAAACTTTGTTACGCCAATTCAAACCAGTTCCTTTCAGCAAACCGATAATTTCAGAAGAAAGCGATATATAAATTCGAAGAAAACAACAGAGATTTTCTTGTATCAGTTTGGTTATTCTTGGGCATTGGCCACACACGTATGATATATCTCTCCTTTAAAAATATTATAAATTCGCATCGATCAAGGACACATTTGGCGCAAATCATTGGTTAGCTGTGTAGATAGGTGTAGTGGGTTTATCATCCAGTTAACAGAATACTGCAGTTTTCCGAAAACAACCGGATTAATATGAAGTACCCCAGGGGCAACATAGTCACAACTAAATCCACAAGGCACTGCCTGTGGTTGGAAAAATAAATAAAAATCATTAGAATGAAATAGCTTAAAAATATTTCTGAAGAAACAAAGGACAAAATAAAAAATTCAGAGTCAGGTTTCGAGTGGAAAGAAATACCAACACTAATTATGGGGTTGGGGGGGGGGGAGAGAAGAAAGAGCTGTCTGATGTGTACCTCGCCATCTGCAGCCCATACGAAGCCGCTGTGAATGATGGGGACGAAAAACAGTAATTATGTATTTAAAAAAAAATTACTAATACTCCTGAGAATTCACCATTATCACGTCTGCTAAAATGCGAGATTTCGTAATTAACTGTTATACGCTTAAGTACTAATTTAAAGGCACAACACACTTAGGTTTGTCTCTTGGGCTTTTACTAAGAGAAATAAATTATACCATTCTTCTTGCCAATACAAAATTAACAGCATATTATTAAGGAAAGGGAATTAGCGGACGTTAGCGTATCATTAGCACCCAGATCTTCCCAAAATATCTTTGTTCTAAATATCGCTGATAGACTAGAAAATATGACAGCACGCTCCCACATCCCACGAATATTTTACCAGCGAAATTGATTCTGTTGAGCCAATCTGAAGCCATGGATCTTGCTGGTTGTCACACATTGATGAAGAGTTTATCTTCAGCGTCATTTCCTTAATCTTTCGGATCTTAGATTTCTCGCCTTTATTTCTTTCATGCAACCAAGTACAGACGACCCCTGAAACAAAATTTAGCTCCCGACTTTCAAGGCAGTTTGTTTATAAAATAATCAAGTTTCAATCGATTTGATACATCTGACACCGACTATTTATAGGATGATAGTCGATCCTAATGGTAATAGACGTTAGCCCCCCCCCCCTTAAACTTTCCTAGTCATACATATTGTTCAACTTCACCAGGGCGCTTCCAACAGGTTGGCGTCTTAAGGAGATACAGTCTTTAAATAACTGCAATGAATCAGCAGTGAATTTAACTGGAAAACATTGCTGAAGACATTGAAGACATAATCGATTACTCTTAATCGATAATTTCCGCAGCCCTAAAATTAATACATAACTAGAAAATTTATTTTGTCTCATTTTTAAGTGGTATTTTTTTCTTCTTTGGACTAGAATGCCCCAGCGGCATAATTGTGACATTCCGACATAAGCATGACCAATGGAGCGAAATAGCATTGCATTTTTAAAGTAAATTTTTAAAATTCTGAAATTCAATTTTATTTTTCCATACAATTTGCTAAGCAGCGACAGCCCCGGGCAAAGTTTTTGGGCTCAGACCTTTGAAATATACATTTTGAATAGTGATTACAATATGTTAAATAACGAAAGAGCGTATATATATATATATANATATATAGACTTTTGTATAAGTCGCTAAACTTTATTTGTAAAATTCTACATCGTAGATAGATATAGATCTATACGTGCCATTGCTTGTTTAAATACAACTCTGTACACTGAATGTGGGGCAATGTCTAGTTACTAGCAGTGCAATTGTGTTTCTTAACCGTACGATGACCCAGATACTGGGTACATGCTCGCAAACAAAGCCACAGACAACGGAAGTCTTTTGATGATAAGGGGCCGTCCATAAAGTACGTAACGCTTCAGAGGGGGGAGGAAGTGTAAGAAAGTGTGACCGTTTTTAACAGTGGGGAGAGGGGTGTCTGGCCATGTGTGACATCACGGTGTTTTACGTTAAATTTTAATTATTTTGTTAATAAAAATATATGTTTGTACGAAAGTGTGACGTTCTTTAGAAAAAGGGGGGGGGGGTGGGTTCCAAGATTCGTGACAGTTTGTGACAGGGGCGAGGGGGGAGTTAAAATTGGTCAAAAATAGCGTGACGTACTTTATGGACGGCCCCTAAACGGGTCAACTAGTACCAAGATTAGGACCGGTCATATAAAACCTTGACCGGTTAACCGTAACTTCAATTAGTTCACATTAGACACATATTTTTTGTGTGTCGTCTTATAAGGTGGTATATGGTAATTTTGGTATCCGTTTAGATGCAGGGCAGGAGCGGCGTTTGAGGGTGGCAACTGGGGCGGCTGCCCCAGGCCCCGCACTTAGGTAGGCCCCGCGTTTCGGTCCTGAACATGTCTCGTCCTGGTTAATAGCCTATACATGTAGAACCAAAGAGTGGATGGTAGAACGTATGCTGGAAACGATTGTAAAGAAACGAAAGAGGCAATCTTGTAATCCTTTTTGAAGGTTAAATACCATAGACCATAGCATACTGGTGCTTAGCAATCTTTACTAGTACTCTGGCCCCGCGGGGTCATTGCTGGCACTAGGCCCCGCGCTTACCTAACGCCGCCACTGATGCAGGGCAGCATATGAACGCTAGAATTACACGCGAGCAGAGGTGATATCAACACATTCTGAATATTCAGTTCGATGTTACTTATGAGCTTCGCTGCCGCGCAGATATCTGACTGATGTCACGCAGCTGTTTAAAATTATCGCGCAGCAAATTTTGCAAAAAAAAATTCCACAAAAATTGATAGGTGTGAAGCTTTGCACACGAGTTTTTATTTAATTTAATTTAATATAATTTTTAAAAATAGTTTACACCGGATCAACAAACCTTAGAGGAAACACTGATCAGGTATAAACTTTTTTAACCACACGTCAACACTGTCAGTAGAGTTTAGGTAATAAATGATGTTTAAATTCTGTTTTATTTCCCCCATTTTCCGAGCCATAATACCAGTGCTGACAGCTAAGTTGGTGGTGACGTCAAACGTCTCTAATGCATACAAGTGACAACTTCGCGAGTGCTGCTAACACTACTATTAATGAAATAGTCATTTAATAGACTTGGTAAAGATATTTTGCTACCGTTAACGGATGTTTGTTAACCAGTCCACAAATGTTTGAGCAGTTTTACAAGCAGTGCTTTTTTCTCCGCCCGCGTAATGCACCAGGACGGCGTTTCGCCATCTTTTTTTCCCACATAATTATTTTTATTACTGCCCGGAAGGCTTTTTTCACGTTGCGTTCCGGTGTCATCTTCTTCTTCTTCTTCTACTTTTTTAAAATAATATTTTTTTTAAAAGAAGAGAAAGCACCGTTTACAAGTGATTGTATTTCTGCTAAGTAACTAACTGCACGTGTAAGTCGGCTGAATTAAAATTATAAAGACCATAACTATTTGGTTGTTTCCGGCTCGGTAATTCGGTAATATTTCACCAATTTATTAAAACTTTTGAATTTCAAAGTTTAGCCTCAATATATCTTCGGTCATAGTTAATTCTTAGTCAGAAGGCACCGCCTACTTAGACATGAGATCAACGTATAGACGAATTTTAACGAAATTACCGATTAATTTCTCGATTAATCGGTAAAAAATTTATCGATTAAAATTATTTTAATCGATAAAATAGTGATTAAATTGAAGTGGTTGTTTAAAATAATATATCCGATTTATTAATCTATGATTAATTATAAATAATTAATAATAGTTTGATTTTTTTACCTTCATACTTCTCCATTTAGAATTTTTTTTAAAAAGTGTAACCTTTAGTTAAAATAAGCTCTCATATTTAAATTAAAAAATGTTAATTGCCTGTTTTTGTTACTTCCCTTGAAATGTTCAGATTTTAATGACGTTATACATCTTATTTTTAGGCTTAATCAAAATTATCGATTAATTAATCGATAACAGCCCTAATATATATANTATATATATATATATATATATATATATACATCCTTATTTATTATATAACTATGTAAGGCCCAAGCTTTCATTCAAAGTCTTTGAAAGTGACAATTTTCACCGGTAGCTGGAAAAAATAAGTTTTTATTTTTATTCTTATACTAACAAGCGCGTAGATCTGTGCCTTTAAACGTTTTTTAAACCATATTCTAATTTTCCCGATGACTAGGAACGTAAAAAAAAAAAGATTCTGATTAAAAAAAATATCTAGTTCATAAAATATTTAAGGTTGAAATCGAATTCCTTCCCAGTATGAAAAATATGTGTGTGATTTCACAACAAAATGCAACTTTGAAAAGCCCACAAGTCTTATTTTTACACACCGTGAAATCAGCTCTATATTGGACATGCAATAGATTCAGCGCCATGACACACTAGATATATCTATGTTTTCATTACAGCTGATTTTATCGTCCGAGGCACATTTAAGAGCCGAAGTGCCCGGAGGCCTTATTGAAATATTCACGTCTTTTCTTTATTTCGATTTTCTCAAGTAGCGTCTGTTTAAATAGCATACTTCATCTCGCCCATTGCGTGTCCTTTTACATTTTATCAAATGTGGGGATGAAATTGGCTCAATAAAAATGTTTAAACAACAAAGGCTACAAGTCACATTATTGTGATTTTTTCTTGGCAAAAAAAAAAATAAAAAATTGTAAATTTACTAGAGTTGTTGTCTATGCCAACCATATAAAATACAATGCATGCAGACGGTGGCGTCTAGGCTTTTTCTTCAAAACTTTATTTTTACAACCGATCATTTTGTTACTGATATATAAAGTTGTTATTGACATTTAAGGACAATTTAGCTTTATTTCGTATTTTTACCGTCTTTAAATTTACGTGAAGGTTGGCAAAAGTCGAGGGGGGGGGGTGGAAGGAAAATTTAACTCGTCTCCCTCGTGCCAATTTCCGGCCATCCTGATTCATGACGTAACCAGACAGTGTGTCTCAATCTCAGGTTGGCGCCGAAAATTGTGTTTCCCCTTCAGTTTCTTAGTATTATGGTGTAGAGAAAGAAGCCCGATATTCAATTCACTTTATTATTATTTGTGTATATATAACGTCTATGTTTTGACCGTAGTAATAACATTTTTTGAACCTTGAATAGATTCGACGAGGGAGCAATTGATTTCTCATCCAGGGACTATGCCAAAGGTTTGTCGAGTTTGTCAATTTTTTTACATTAAAGTTTCAATATCAATGACATCAGAACTTTCCGGATTTTCACAACAGCCTCTCAGTAAACTTAATTTACATGTCACTATATGGTTCGGTAGCTTGTGACTTCATTTAAGGGTATACTATTGTTGTCAGGTTTTCATCTTTGATGATTAGAAGAGAAACATTTCAAATAGTAAGAATGCTTTAGTAAAAATAATTTTAAACATTGTGACCGCTGGTCTTCATTTTGTCACCTGTGGAATGAGTGATGCCGTTAAAACACAATCAGTTCATATTACAGTAATTGGATACCTGGGTTACATTCAGACTCTCGATTGTCTGAATCTTTTAATGAAAATAGTTTTTGAGACGTTTAATGGTAATTCAAAATGGATGTTACCTCCAATCTTTTGTGTCTCAGCTAAATCTAACTGGCAGATCAATTTAGGAACAAGTGATACCAGGAGTGGGACGAAAGAGTCATACCCAGGCATAACTAAAACTGATTGAAGTTAAGTCTCAGACACCAAAGTTACGTCATTTAAATGAGAACGGAGCATCGGGGTATCAACTGACACTTGTACAGACCACAAAAAATCACAGCATACACTTAAATAGCGGGCATTATATCATTACGGCGGATTTATTTTAACTTTAAATAATTTGAAAAGCAGTTTAATCTATGAAACACTCTTATACAATTCAACCGATTCGTTGCTTTCATGACTGTCACAGTTATCTTATCTTATCTTATCTTATATGTTACAGACGCTCCTTCTGTACAGAAGATTATTGCGTCCTACGTATTTTTATGGTTTGTGTTTAGTCCTGTATTCTTACTAGAGTTTTAAATATTGATAAAGTGTTGGCTTTCCTGGTTTCTTCAGGCAACCCATTCCACGCCCGAATACCGGACGGAAAGTAAAGAAAACTTGTATGTGTTTGTTCTTGCATATGGAATAAGAAAGATTTCGCAAGACCCTAAGAGGTGGCAATCATTTAATGTGTTTTTTAGCCTTTGCCGCTAAATTCTCCGTATCTTTTAGGTAGCACAAACAATAGTTACTACCCCAACGTTGTAAGATTCCTAAGATTCAACAAATTTACTCTCTTTAATAAAGAGGATATTATCCTTGAATATTGATTTTGTTGAAATTCACCCTTCTGTTCAAGGTGGTAGTTTGCATGCTAATGTGGGGTTGGATTGATGGCCCTTGTATGTCAGCGGAATATAAAGTTAACGGGACGTGTGGACGTCAGACAGGCTGTTTATTGACCATAGAAACGGATAGCGCTAACTAGGTCAAAGATGGGAAGATGGATGATCTGAGCAAGGGATGGTAACTCGGTTAGCAAAATTGTTTTGTTTTTCTTTACTTTATCGTTTGGTTGTTTTACATTTGCTTTTCGTAACGCCATTTGTGACGCAACCAAAGATACTATTCATCCAATGAAGGTGAGACACTGGCACGGAGAGAGACTGAGATTCTCGTGTACTTCGGTAGTCTCCCATAGCTTAATTAACAGACTTTAAAATACGCGCCAGGAATCAAATTATTTAAAATAAACCAGTTCCGGTCCAATACATTTAATTACTTTGTCATTTCTAAGACCGAAAAACGTCATAACTCATTCGGTCATTTTTTTTAGTTTCAGGTCAAACTTTTCTGAAAAATCCATAACAACGGTGTATTTTGATACACTGATCTCACTAAAACTATCTGCTAGGTACAATTTTTTTTATTAAAAAATTTCTCTTTTCTTTGTAATATTGTTGAATTAATTTACATAATTCACACTCGCAACGAAGTTCTTTTTGGCATAATATAATATATGAAAAAATATATTATTATATTTTTATTTACAATTCTAAAAAATTAAGGTTTTGAACAAGTTTTATTCAATTTCAATGAGGCCATTCCCTGTCACTGTAATAGCTATTAAGAAAAAATATTTTTATGTCCTTTCGGCACTTCCGGCAATGACAGAGTTATAAATAGTTTTTTTTAAAATAAAAAATCCTATTATCAGAATTCCGGTTAATAATAACAAAGTCTTTAACAGTTCATTTGTTAAATTTTGTGTGTACACATAATGGTATAAGTATAAGCAGTCAGAAACAACGGGTTAGTTCTAATGCCAGGGCCAAAGGAATTTTTAAACCAACCCCATATGTTTTGTATAAAAAAAACCTCTGCAAACTCCATAAAATTAACCCCATCAGTATGAAGGGAAATAGAGCTGCCATCCATTTCGTGACACCTACCACGATACCTCCTTCAGGATACCACTTCTTTAAGTAGAATATAAACTAGACACAACCCATGGGGTAGTACACGCCACAGACTTTATCATAGATACCTCCTTCAGGATACCACTTCTTTAGGTAGAATATAAACTAGACACAACCCATGGGGTAGTGCACGCCGCAGACTTTATCATAGATACCTCCTTCAGGATACCACTTCTTTAAGTAGAATATAAACTAGACACAACCCATGGGGTAGTACTGCTATCCTTGAATGCGTATCGAAGAAGTACAGAGAAGAATATTTCGAAGAGTGTTGATGCGAGTACACAACCATGTTTAACTCCGCTGCTGACAGGGAAGGCATCTGACTTAGCTCCATCGAACTGCACTGTGCCAAGCATATTTTCATGGAACTGTCTGATGATGGCAAGTAGGTGAGGGGGACAGCCAATTTTTGCCATTATGTGGAATAGCCCGTTGCGACTGACTAAGTCGAAGGCTTTTGTAAGGTCTACAAATGCAATGTATAGTGTCATCTGCTGCTCTCTGCATTTTTTCTGGAGCTGTCGTATGGAGAACACCATGTCTATGGTAGACCGACCGGACCGGAAACCGCACTGAGATTCTGGATAGACGCGGGATGCTAGGCTCTGTAAACGTGTTAGTATAATGCGGGCAAAGGTCTTTCCTACAATACTAAGGAGTGAAATGCCGCGATAATTATTGCAATCACTCCTATCACCTTTGTTTTTATATAGTGTCACTATATTTGCATCCTTTAGGTCTTGGGGGATGTAGCCCTGTTCCCAGCAGAGGGACAGAATCTCGTGCAATGGTTGGAGTAAAGCTGTCTTGCCACTCTTTAGAACCTCTGGTGGTATTCCATCATTCCCAGGCGCTTTTCCACAAGCTAGGCTGTCAATTGCTTTGCTCAGCTTTTCTTGTGTGGGCACGACATCAAGTTCTTCCATGAGTAGCATATCTGGGATGTCATCTAGAGCGGTGCTGGAGACTGTGGTAACTGTTGAATACAATTCCAGATAATGCTCAACCCACCGTTTTAGCTGTTCTGCCTGGTCTTGAATAATTTCTCCACTTTTGGACTTTAGGGGAGCAACTTTTGACGTCAAGGGCCAGTTGCCTTTTTGATGTTTTCGTACATGCAATTTGCATTGCCCATGCCTGCAGCTGATTGTATACTGGAACAGAGCTTAAGCCAGTAGGTATTGGCACATTTACGTGCAACCTTTTGGGCAAGTGACTTAGCTGTTTTTAAGGCATGCAAATTGTCGGGTGTAGGCTTTTCCTTGTAAGCCATAAGAGCTTTCCTTTTTGCTTCAGTGACAGGTTTCATCTCGTCCCAATGTTCATCAAACCAGTCNATATATATAAAGGGGCTGGCTCCAAAATGAGTGACAATTTAATTTTTTACAATTGCCATTGCACTTAAGCCATATTTTCCAATATCGTGTAAATTTGAGTAGTGAATTAAATAATTAACGTGCAGTAAAATAGACCTTTGGGACCCCCTGCCCCGAGTGAATGAACATTAAGAATTCTTTGCCCTATAGTAATTAAAGATAGACTCTTGAATTTTTATATACTAAGATTTGCAAGATCCAAAAATTTTCTCATTAACTTACACGTACACGAATTTTAATACAGCTAATATAAGACAAAACGACATTTAGGTATCCCTGGGCCCATTCTATGCAATATGTCAATTTCATAATATAAACCTGTTCATTTTAATTCAGTTTCATCATAGATATATATTCCTCAAATTCGTAAAAAATTAAATGGGGAAAATATATACGAAAAAAGACATTTGGGGCCCCTGTTGCCGAAGGAATAGAAATGAGAAGTATAATTTTAATAAGGGCTACCAAGTTTTTGTATAAAAATTTTGCTTAATATCCATTCATTTACACAGTAACTAACGCATAAACTTAAATAGTTCATATAAGCAAGAAATATCATAATGGACCCTAGGGCCCATTCAGTGAAAGATATAAAGTTGAAAACATTTTTTATTTCAATCTTCATTATAATGGATATATTTTTAATTATAAGAAATTCGTTGATAATTGAATGGGGAATAAAATCTTAAACGCATTAAAAAAAATGGGCCCCATAGCCTCAAAGAAATGGTCATTAGGAGTTCACTGCCCTTTCATTACTTTAATATTGGTTGTTAAGTTTTTATATAAAAAGTTTGGTTGAGATCCATTAATTTGCACAGTAGCTACGGCTTAACTATTTTCTTATTGCTCATATTAGCAAAATGGACATAATGGGCCTTCGGCGCCCCATGAGTGTTAGATTTAGAAGACATGTTGCCATTTACCATCCTGGGAGCGTACTTAACAGTCTTCAAAAGTTTTTTGACGATCGGATTCATTGTTTAGTCAGCTATAAAAGACAAACATACATACCTACATACTTTGATTTTCATATATACAGAAGACCATTGTACGTGATTTTGTTAAGTGGAAGAAGAACAATTTCTATTAGATATCAGGCTACAGATCACGTATCAAAAACTTCACGTGACGAATGGGCATCCAAATCTAAATTAACGGAATAAAACTGTCGAGAATATTCAACAATTTATGACGTTTAATAATGCAATAAACAACAAGCTACAGCTCTTAAACAGGCTGCGATTAATTCTTGTTACTAACCAGCTAAAGTAGGAGATATTGATCCCAGTTGTTGAGCTGATGACTAGCTGGAACCTAGAATTACTTGGCTAGTCATAACGTCCGTGATGTGTGGCAGTCTCGCACTTGACTTAATAATGATTGATTTTAAGCACTAACACCCACTCAACCCCCTTCCTCCCACACACCACATACGCTCATCCCATTAACTTGTCTTCCCACACATAATCACGCATACACACAGACCTATTCTTTATCTTCTCCACTCCCTAACGATACCAACACCTATAACCATAAACTCCCGCACACAAACATCAGAGATCTATTAAAAAAAGACGCATATTTTTTTGCTATTGGAATTTTGACATTGACTCATAAAATTAGAAAGTGCGCTTTAGGTACATATGTATAAAAATAAATAGCCTTCATTTTGAGTTTATTTTAAAACAAAAAACGGAAATTGTGGACCTTTCTTTTCTCTTAAAGTTATTTGCTTTATATTGCAAGCCAGTAAAGCCGTTGTCGGGGAATCCAAAAAGTGACAAACAGTAAGAATCTTATTTATGAGACCCTATTGATAGATGACAAGCCATACATACAAAAATCATGCTGTATTTGGTCGTTTTGAATGGGCCTTTCAGTTAAGGCGAACTTTTCCACAAAGTTATAGTCCCTCCTTGCCTTCCGTTTAACTTAACACTCGGAGAAGTCGTACTCTTTGTTGACTCATGTTCAATTACATCTGGAATTTCCTACAAGCTTTGTTAAATCTCTTACACTCGTTAGAAATTTACTGAGGGGAAATGTGAGTGAAAGGCAGCTTGTCTCACCACAGTGCAAGTTATGACGTGTCAATGTGAACAGATTATTTAAATGGAAGGCTGCTATTATTCGTTTTCATCTCTAACACAAACTTCAACGTCACCATCTGCGAACGAATGATATATATAAATGTCGGGTGAATCCTCAAATTTTGATGCTAAAATCATTGTTCTAGGGTTAGCGAGGAAACTTTTGGATGGGTTGAATGCGCATTGGCAACGTGACGTCTTCTATAGATCCTCTTACAACATAATTCAAACAAAATATATTGGTTTATCAAGAAAAGTTATTAACAAAGAGGACAGATTTTGAAATTGATTTTAGGAGAAGTTGGAAGAACCCTAAAACAGATAATTTGAATCCAAATTCATATTATAAATAATTTTTAAAAAGTAAGACCACAATCGGCAGGTCAGGTTATCTGAGGAGAATGCCAATAACCTGTACGGCATCAGGCATATATAAGGGGGGCAAAGGGGCACTTGCCTCCTGCCCCCATTACATTTGGAAAAAATTCATAAAGTTGTTACAATAAAACTGAACTAAATTTCCTGAAGCTAACTTAAATTGAAGACAGAATACATACATCAAACATAAAAAAGAGCTAGATCTGCAAGTATAACTGATTACATTATTGTAATTTTTAAAATAATGGTTTCATTATTGAACAGTTACTATACTAATAAAATAGAGTATAAAATTATAAATAAAACTGATACAGTGATAATATTGTAATTCTAAACTATTTATTCTGGAACAAAAATCGTAAACATATAGGTATTTTCCAAAATCGATTTATAACATTTTCTTAATTTTCCCTTGTTTTCAGATATTCTTTTTTGTGGGTACTCATCACACAAAGACCAGGTGAACAATCATCACAAGTTGGTGAGCGTAGCCACGTTTTTTATTCATCTTAGAGTGCTCAATGATCTCTCGATTGTGCATGTTGTTACTGGAAAAGCCAATGGTATCGAAAAAAAAATCTTGGGAACACAATTGGTTTCATCTAAAACCTCACATACTTTACTAGCTTTACAGTACCATATGTCATACCAGGTTTCATTCTTCTCGATTAAATTGTCAAATGTGTATTATTCAGCAATAGCTATGGCTTGATCATTAAATGCGAGTCTTTCTAGTTTTGTCATCAAAATGGATGAAACACTAAAAGGGTTATATGCTGGTTCATTTTCTACACAAAAATGAGGTTCCATCGATGGTATAAAATAATCAAGGTATGGTATAAAAACAGTTACTCTAAAATAATCCTGAGGCAAATTATTTTTTGGATTTTCCCATATCATTTGTCTTCCAGCTTGTCGTGGATGCTGAATGTCAACACCAATGTCCCTTGCAAAACTTTTCGTAACTGCCACGATTGCTCTACATTTCGTTTTTATTTTGAGCCTGTGAAAAAAATGCTGATATCCATCTTGGTAATCCTGCAGTTTCTCCACTTATATTATTTCACAGAAAAATTCAAATTTTCTTGTGAGAACTTAGGTTTTTAATTTATTAAATCCATTATTATATGTAGTATTTTAGCTTTTACAGCGCTAATTTATAAGTCTTATTAATTTCTAAAGATTTTTTTCGGACTTGAAGCTACATATTCGGAGTAGGATACATCCATCCTTTTAATTTTATTTTTGAATGACTAAAGTAATTTAGGATACATTTTAAAATCACTCATTGTCAGACGATTATAAACAAACATGAGTTGCCAGATGAAAAATTTAAAATGAATGCCAAAAATACTTTCGAAGACCAAATCAAGTTAAAGAAGGCATAATTAGCAACAACAACAACAACCAAATTAAAATCGGAACATGCATGTGCTTTTTGACAAACTGTTTAACTTTTCAAATGAATTTATTTATATAAACACAAAAACGATAATCACTAAAAACGAATACCTTCCAAAACTTTATTTAAATCGACATACAAATTTAGCTACATCAAGTCAAGCCTGTGTAGCAGGCATATGCAAACTTTCAAGTCTGTACGATAACAACTTTTAGTTTCACTGGCGCTACAAAATGTGTTCCAAATGAGCACCCGGTGCTGTGCCAAACTTCCTTGACAATGTATGGTTTTCGGACGAGGCACATTTTCAGTAGTCAGGTCACGTGAACTCGAAAAACAATATGTTCTGGGGCAGCACACCCCTTGACCCCTGTCTGCAAAGGCCATAACACTCAAAACATGGCATCAATGGACAATTCAGATCTGAGGACGACAACGAGCGTCTGTGACTATCAACACCGAGCGATAGGTCCAATTGCTTGGGAAGTTCTGGACAGCACTTGGCCTTAGGAGAGGAGTCATCAGGGTCTTTCAGTGGTTCCAGCAGGATGGTGCCACCCTCACTCCTCAAACGAATCATTGACATCGCTACAGCAGCGTTTCCTTGACCGACTGATCAGCCACAGATGTTACCCGTAGTGGTCGCAGCATTCACCTTAGGGAAAGTGTATATGACAAGAACCTTCAGACTACTCCTGACCTGAAGACAGAAATCACAGCATCAATAAGAGTGATCCCAAGAGAGGAACGCATGAGGGTCATCCAGAACGTTGCCGGGCGGCTCCTAATTTGGAGCACATTTTGGAGCGCCAGTGAAAAACATAATTTTTATTGCACAGACCTCCTGAAACTTTGGAGATGTCTGCTACCTAGGCTTGACTCAATGTAAATAAAGTTTTGTATCGATCTAAAAACAATTTTGGAAGTTATTCATTTTTTGGTGAGTAACTTTTTTGTGTTGCTACTTAGCTTGAATTTAGTTGAAAAATTAACCTGCAGGGCATTGATTAAAAAACGTGTTTTTGTGCCTACTTCCTGGAAAAGTTCCTAGTGACGGCCATGGCAGCAGGGACAGTAAATAGTATATTGGCATAAACGGTGGGGTAGAAGGCCAATAGGGAGATGGAGTGTATGGATGTGGTAGAGGCGGCTATTGGAGTTAAAGGCCACTTATTGGCCGGCCTCAATGGAGGTGAGTGAATGAGCAGGCCAAGCCCCTACGTGGTTTGCAAGGGTGATGATGACTTCCATGAGGACAAAATGGTAGGCTTGAATACGAGTTTCCATCATAATTTATTAAAACGATTATTGACTCACAATTACTTAAATGACCACTATCAACCATTATTTAGTTTTCTTCTCAAAGAAATTAAGATGTTATTTTTTTATAGATCTAAGTGTTTATTAATTCTTTAAATATTTCAAAAAGAAAATGTATATAAACAGTAGAAGTTTTCTCTCTGCCTATTAAGAGATGGGATCGAGAGGTTATTTATGTTTGCCCATAACGTTACCCGACCCACTAACCCACCAATTCTGATCGGATGTTTTCATACCATTTTATATTTTAGTGCAGTAGAAAAAAAGCATGGCAAAAAAAAATTCTAATCAATTACATTCTAAATCACGATACAAAGAATACTAAAACGACCCATTTTAATTAAAATAAAAACAAACAAACTTCAATTTAAAAACAAGTTTAGAACTCCGTTTTTCTGAAATATTAATTTTCGTTCGACAAAAAGTGCAGGAAATTTGTTAAATTATCTTGTCTGTTACAGACGCTTCTTCTATACAGAAGATTATTGAATCAGACGTGTAACTATGGTTTCAGTTTAGTCATGTATTCTTGTTAAAGTTTTAAATGTTGCCGAAGTGTTGGTTATCCTGGTTTCTTCATGTAACCCATCCACGCCCGAATTCCGGAAGGGAATAACGAAAATTTGTATATCTTTGTTTTTGCATAAGGAATAAGAAATATGTTTTTATCCTCATGTCTATCTGATTGTTGTATTAAGTTATCTTTGTGTTGTATTTCAAAATTAGAACTAATTGCTTTACGTATATTTACTACTTTACTCTTGGTTATTCTATCCTCTAGTGTTTTTTTATTGTCAGTTTTGAATATTATCCAGTAATGAATATGGCGACTCATTTTTGTTTTGTTCTAGTTTAGAAATGTTTTCTTTGGTGGATGTTTCCCATACAGATGATGCATATTCTAGTACAGGTCTTACCAAGGTTAGTTAGCATTTTAGTTTTATATCTAGATTACATTTGTAAAATTTTCTTTTCATAAAGCGTAAGGTTTTGTTTGAATTTTTAATAACTTCATTGACTAGGGGATTCCATAATAGTTTCTCATTCAATATGACTCCTTAATATTTTTGCATCTTTCTTTTGGGGTTTGTTCTTTTCCATGAGTGAAATAATTTGAATTTATTTATTTATTTTTCTTTGTTGCTCTTAACAGTTGACACTTTTCTTGATGGAAATTCGACATGCTACAGTCAGTTTCCAATTTTATCAATTCATCCAAGTCTTTTTGTAAAACGTTGCTATCTTGCTCAGATTTAATGTTTCTATAGATTATACATACAATCATCAACAAATAACCTAACTTTTGTTTCTATTTCCTTGTGGAACTCCTGGGTTAATCTTTATTGGTGCAGCTTGCTCCCTACCCAAAAAGGAAGTCTTGGATCCAGTGATGTAAAGGACCTGAGATTCCAAATTAGTTGAGTTTTTTAAAGTAAACTAAGGTGAAGAACTTTGTCAGGTGCTTTAGAAAAGTCTAGTAATGACGTATCTATTTGCTAATTATTGTCAAAGCGTCCAGAAGTAGATATTGAATAGCAGAAAAACTATAACTATAGGTTAACAAGTAATAACAAAATGAAGGCAAGTTAATAGGAAAGGCTAATCAGATAAGTATTTAATCATGGACAGATTCTAAAAATGTGTTAAAAAGTAGGTATTGAATAGTAGGCAGATGCTAATTTTCGGCCAACAGCTACGAGCCAAGAAAAAAATGACCATTAACTCTCCATGTTTGTTTTTGCTGCACTTCTCTACGACCATGTTGAGGATCTGACCTCCCCCCCCCTGAAGGCACAGTTATGCATTCGATGATCATTTGATTGCGAACAATAAATATGCCGACCTTCAAGTTTCAGTGACAGAGGCCAAACCCCTCCCCACATCCATAAGAAGCATGGAAGGTTTCGGGCGAAAAAGAAAGGAAGTGAAATTTTTAAAAAGCATTGTTTCATTCTCTTCCAAATTCTTTCATCTAGGCTGTCACTAAAAAAAATCAATTAAAAATAATCTATAATATTGATTGCGCTATTGAAATTTACAACCGTGACTGATAAAGTTAGCTTCAATTTTTGTGTCTTAAGGGTAACAAAATATAAAATTATATATACGTTATTAAATGTACGATAAAATCTTTTGGATACAATACTGCTTTGATTTATTTTGAATCATGAGTTTGTTGTCCAGGCATACACCTCTGAAGACATCACTACTAGCATTAGAATTCTGTTATGTACAACTACAAGGCAGTAAGTAATGTGCACTGTTCATTACAATTGCAGTATAAAAATATTCTCCCTTGAATGTTCTTTCTATTCTTTTGAACGTTTGATAACAGTCTTTGAAATCACGTTTTGATACCCCTCCCCTTTGCGCCTTACCGAGATCATTAAAAGGGTAATTAAGTTTCATATATTCTTATATGACTCATATTTTGTGCAAGGTTCACATACTTTACATTAGCCCTTCAGTCATTTTTATTAATGCATCGACATGTCATGACTAACATTATATTTAAATTAACTTCCCTTTGTTTAACCTAACGAACTCATTAAACGCGCCAAAAGATCAAACCATTTCCCGAGATATGTCCAGACTCATTGTTACGTTCGATATGATGAATTTCATGTATAATGCCCTGCAGGGCAATAAACTCCCGACTGTTTTAATTATGTATTATTTGAATGTGGAGTACATGTTGTAATGTATGCTCGGCCTTATCCCCATCTACTAGACCAGTGGTTCCCAACATTTTATTTTGGTGGTTACCCCAATTTATAGAACTCATGTGACCCATGACATTTAAATAAGTCATTTTCAATAAAGTGTATACAAGAGAGCAAATTTGCATTATAGTTTTAGTGAATATTTCTAGTCGACAGTTTACAAACCCCCAGAAATGATGTAGAACCGCCCCCAGGGGTCACAACCCACAGGTTGGAAACCGCTGTGCTAGACAATAGTTGGATGGAAATAAAAAGACAGAAGTGGAGGAAGGGGAGGCAGAGTTATAAAACACTTTTTTAAAAAACAAAAGGATGAACTTATTTGGAAATATTTTGAAAGTTTCAGATTTGATGTTCTAAAGGCTATCGTTAGCTCATGGTTTAGATTTGAAAATATATACTGTTGAAATATATAATATACATTACTAGATATGCCCCACGGCGTAGCATACGCCGCAGATTTGCTCAGTGATAGTGTAATGCATGGAAAGGGGTGGGGGGTCGGCAACAAACTACTGCACGAAGAAATCAAAATAACGCGAGTGAACGTCGGTTGGGGGAGGGGAAAAACTAACGCATTGTTTGTCTCGATACATTCACAAAGCGGTTATCTATCTGCCCACCATCCTTTACCACTCTGGCTTGCCAGTGGTTATAGCGATTTTGATTGACGCTAACGTTTGACCATCACGTGATAAACGCTGTCATCTTCGGGTTACCCTATCACGCACCCTATCAAATTAGTGTGTTGACTTTGATCGTTCTTAATCCGCGGTCAAAGAAATCTTCACCTTTCAATACCCGTGCCATTCGTATTCAGTCAACTATCAACAACCAGTCCGGAGCCAGAGAACAACCAGTGCTTTTTCAAGTAAGTGTGACTGACGACTTGGGACGCCGCTCAACCTTGGCGACGATCCATCAATCAATCCCACCGCGTTGAGACACGGCTTTGTGTGTGTGTTTGTGTGTGTGTGACTTTTAACAACTTTAATTATTCATCGACCAGTAATGATATTTTAGAGGTGATTAATTCTTAAATCAGGCAAGTGACTCTAACATATCAATTGATTTTTTTAAAATACTTATTTATAGTATATAGTTAAATTGATTTTCCACAGACTCTTACATTTATTCATTATAATATGGACTTTTAACCCTTTAGAGGGACAATAATGTTATTAGAGGGAAGTGCTCATCATTATATTATAAGGGTGAACAGTTAATATATATATATATATATATCTCGGAGAAGTGTGAGGGACAAGATGTGAAAAATAAATATTTGTTATGTTCACATAATATTGCGCTGTACCCCAGAATACGGCTATTCTTGCAAAAACAACTTGTCAAAACAGGATGTAACAAACGCAATCTTTAAAAAATACACAACATTATGTAAAAATGTCGAGACATAGGCTTAATCTGTCAAAGAGTGGTAGATGGGTGAAGCGAGATCAGCGAACCCCAAAGACTGTCCGCCAAAGACCAGGACTTGTGGACGAAAAAAATGTCTTCAGTACATCTGTGACCAAATCTTTACTTTGGTCATATCGACCAAGGGTTAAATTTGAATTGCGAAGCTGTCAATTTTTGGAATCTCCCACACGACAGGTACGCCTCTGGGAAAGGTCCCAACTAAGAGATCGTTCATTTTTTTTTACACGTGATCAGAAGTGCGTATGATTTGCTTTCATTGGCAATGGAGGATGATGGTGTGTGAAGAATGGCACAGACGACCTTTATTTTTGATCCCGGGGTGTGCTACCAACCACGTCAACACTTTGCACTTACGTTGATCACAACAAACAACAAACGTACCTTATCCTGTATGCGGTAAATGGCTTGAAAGCCTCCTCACCTTTAACACCGAGAAGATCAAATGTAAATTTTTTTGTGACGCAAAGATTAGTTCCACCGTGGCAGCAGTCGATGGTAGAGATACAGACACAGAAAAAATAAGAAATTTAATTTTGAACATCTAAATATCTTTTAAACATGAGGGTTTACATGTGGTTTGTTCAGAAAGAGAGAGAAAGAGAGAGAGAGAGAGTGAGAGAAAAAGAGAGAGAGAGAGAGAGAGAGAGAGAGAGAGAGAGAGAAAGAAAGAAAGAGAAGGGGAGAGAGAGGGGGGAGATATAGAGAGAGAGATAGCGAGACGTTAACCTGAGCTAGCAAAATACGAATAGATTTGGCAAAAAAAAAAATGAGATAAGTTAAATTAGAGACTGAATTAGCGTAGAGAAATCAGCAACGTTCTAAAGAGAAACCTGAGTTTTGTGACAGTAACAATACGGACTGCCAGAGAGAAAAATCGTTAAGGATTGCCAGAATTTATGACGAGGACAGGTATTTTCAGGCCATGGATACAGCATGACTGATTCATCACTTTGGTGTATTTATTACTTTGTGTATACGAACCCCGAATTAGGAGGGCCTGTTCATAGCCTTCAAGTTGTCGGAGAGAAGTCGGTGTCAGAGTTAGAAAATGGGACTTGCATTATAAGAGACAAGAAGAATGCAGCTAATGCTTTTCGTGTTTATATTCAGGTGCAAATTTAGTCTCAGGCGAGTGTGTATGATCGCTATCACCTTAGGTGAGTGATTAGGAGCGCGATCACCTTAGGTGAGTGATTAGGATCGCCAAACCCTTAGGTGAGTGATTAGGATCGCTAAACCCTTAGGTGAGTGATCAGGATCGCTATGTCCTTAGCTGAGTGATTAGGATCGCTATGTCCTTAGGTGAGTGATTAGGATCGCTATCACCTTAGGTGCGTGATTTGGATCGCTATCACCTTAGGTGAGTGATTTGGATAGCTAAACCCTTAGGTGAGTGATTAGGATCACTATCACCTTTGCGTGAGATGTCTCAATGAAATTACTAGAAAGAAAATGCATGTCACAGCTGAAAATTAAATTAAAAATAAATAATTTATAGAAATGAAGTATAATTTTTTTTATTATTATCATTTTATTTATTTATTTATTTTTTCGGGGGAGAGGGGGACAAAATGTGTGCGTGAAAAAAGGAATATACGCTTTTTCGTTCCGGGAGGGTATCATTTTAAAATCTTAGAGAGCCAGGAAATACAACCATTTTGCCTTGAATGACTTCTTGAGATTTCTTTTTCTCATATTTCATTTAAAATAAAGATTTTCTAATTGAAGTCCACNTATATATATATATATATATCCAGTGGCGTAGCGAGGGGGCAGGGGGGACATATGTACACGGGCGCCACGTTAAAGGGCGCCAAAATGAGTATTAAAACTCGTTATATAAATTAATTTTGAAGTAAACTAATGTGCCCCAAATACGTTTGCAGGATTGAATTTGAAGCTCCAAAAATATCTTCATTATAAATCAGTTAACAAACATGATTTTGGCGCCCCCATTCGACAAGCATGATTTTGGCACCCCCCTTTGAGAGTTAAGGGGCGCCATTCTACTCATAAATAAATATCACATCCACAATGTAGGATTCTGATGGTGTTTTTTAATATAAAAAACTGAGTTGCAGGGAGTGAGACTAGGGGAACAGTAAGAGAGCAATTCGATTATATTAATAGAACAGACAGAGATGACACTAACATGTTCCAGGTGGTCCGTGAGCAAAGCATGAAATTTACGCCCTTTGAGTAAAAGAATTAACGCAGACATAAAATATATTTTTGACCTGGCCATAAAAGTTTTTAAATTTTATCAAGGCTCGTCAAAAAAAAATTTCATTTCTTGCTTCCTTATATTCGAATATGAATCTTGAACATTAACAGTTACTGATGTATATTGATGTTTGCTGGTTATCAGACTGTTGAATTACGTGATGACGTAAGATAGTTTCTTCTAAGAAAACTAAACTCAAAGCTTGTTGATCATTTGAACCATGGCTTACGAGTTGCTGTTCTGGCTTACTTGGCTGAAATTTTTGAAGAACTCTTTCAACTTCATTCAACTCGGCAAGGAACGCAGACACATTATATTACTCTTAGTGAAAAAGTGTCTGCTTTTACGAAAAAAGCTTGATCTTTGGGGGGAAAAAAGATTATTTCAAAGTAACTTTGAGATGTTTGATAAATTGTACGAAATCACCGAAAAAAAGAAAATACTGAAATAAATAACCTGTTGATTAAATTCATTTCTGGTCATGTTCAGTGTATTGGAGACCTTGGACCCCAAGTAGGTGAAGCTGTCCACAACCTGAAAGTTTTCATTATCGATATTTATGGTAGGAGGAGGTCAAGTGTCTTGGGCCATAATGTTTTTCTTTTTCAAGCTGATTTGCAGACCAAATTCTTTGCAGGCATTGGAGAAGCTTGACACGAGTTGTTGCAAACCAGATTCTGTGTGTGCTGTTAGTGCCGCATCATGCGCAAATAGTAGCTCTCGAATTAGGACATCCGTCGCTTTGGTCTTGGCTCGGAGGCGGCCAGTGTTGAATAGTCCTCCATCAGCTCTGTTGTGTAACCAGATTCCCACACTGCTATCCTTGAATGCGTATCGAAGAAGTACAGAGAAGAATATTGCGAAGAGTGTTGGTGCGAGTACACAACCTTGTTTAACTCCACTGCTGACTGGAAAGGCCTCTGACTTAGCTCCATCGAACTGCACTGTGCCAAGCATATTTTCATGGAACTGTCTGATGATGGCAAGTAGGTGAGGGGGACAGCCGATTTTTACCAGTATTTGGAATAGCCCGTTGCGACTGACGAAGTCGAAGGCTGTTGTAAGGTCCACAAAGTCAATGTATAGTGGCATCTGCTGCTCTCTGCATTTTTCCTGGAGCTGTCGTATGGAGAACACCATATCTATGGTAGACCGACCTGACCGGAAACCGCACTGAGATTCTGGCTAGACACGGGATGCTAGGCTTTGTAAACGTGTTAGTATAACACGGGCAAAGGCCTTTCCTACAATATTAAGGAGTGAAATGCCGCGATAATTATTGCAATCACTCCTATCACCTTTGTTTTTATTTAGTGTCACTATATTTGCATCCTTTAGGTCTTGGGGGATGTAGCCCTGTTCCCAACAGAGGGACATAATCTCGTGCAATGGTTGGAGTAAAGCTGTCTTGCCACTCTTTAGAACCTCTGGTGGTATTCCATCATTCCCAGGTTCCACAAGCTAGGCTGTCAATTGCTTTGCTCAACTCTTCCTGTGTGGGCACGACATCAAGTTCTTCCATGAGTGGCATATCGGGGACGTCATCTAGAGCGGTGCTGGAGACTGTGGTAACTGTTGAATACAATTCCAGATAATGCTCAACCCACCGTTTTAGCTGTACTGCCTGGTCTTGAATAATTTCTCCACTTTTGGACTTTAGGGGAGCAACTTTGGACGTCAAGGGGCCCGTTGCCTTTTTGATGTTTTCGTACATGACTTTTGCATTGCCCATGTCTGCAGCTGATTGTATACTGGAACAGAGCTTAAGCCAGTAGGTATTGACACATTTACGTGCAACCTTTTGGGCAAGTGACTTGGCTGTTTTTAAGACATGTAACCTGTCGGGAGTAGGCTTTTCCTTGTAAGCCATACGAGCTTTCCTTTTTGCTTCAGTGACAGGTTTCATCTCGTCCCAATGTTCATCAAACCAGTCCGTGGTTTTGTGAAATTTTGTGCCAAAGGCTTGTATTGCTGATGTATAGATTGTGTCCCTCAGATGCGTCCATTTGGAATCAATGGTGACGCATGGACACGTCTTTGAGTGACTTTCCTTCACGTTGTCTGTGAACAGCTGCGTTTTTGCTGGGTCTTTCATGCAGGAGGTATTGATGCGTGGACTTCCCTTTTTCTTGGTGTGGTTCGAGTTTTTCCTCATTATTCGTACTTTGCTGGCGACAAGGGAGTGATCAGTGTCACAGTCAGCACTGTGATAGCTGCGAGTGAGTAGGACGCTAGCTAGTTGTGCACGCCTGGTGATAATGAGGTCCAGCTGGTGCCATTGGTGGGATCGAGGGTGTCTCCAAGATACTTGGTGTATATCCTTGCACTTGAAGAAAGTGTATGTCACACACAAGCCTCGTGAGCAGCACAATTCCAGAAGCCTTTGTCCATTTTCATTTAACTTTACTCTTCCAAAGAGTCCAAGGCAAGTGGGCCAGGCTTCGTGGTCGCTCCCCACTCTAGCATTGAACTCTCCTAGGAGATAGATTGCCTCGTCTTTATGGATGCTGGCTATTGCCTGATCTAAAGCTCCATAGAACTGGTCCTTCTCTTCTAAAGTTGAATAGAATGTTTGCTGGGCCCGCAGCTGTTCTGAGTCTTAGAGTGAAGATCCTCTCCGTGCCTGATGACGGGGTTCAATGGGTTCACAAGAGTGTTCTTAACAGCGAAACCTACACTATGCTGTTTAGGTTCGTCTTTTGTTTCTCCTTGCCAGAAGAAGGTGTAATTGTCCTCTTTGAGTGGACCGTTGTCTGGAAGCCTGGTCTCCTGAAGGCATGCGATGTCAATCTTTAGCCTTTTAAGTTCTCTATCGATTATTCCTGTCTTCCGTGTGTCGTTTATGGACTGCAGATCATCAGTGATACCGGGACACATAGTCCTCACGTTCCAGCTAGCAATTCGAAGAGCTGGGGTCTTCTTTTTCTTTTTTGTATTTCTTGGTGCAGGGCTTAGTGGCCCACTTGTTGAGTGGTACTCTAATCTCCACGCACCCAGTGGAGAAGGCAGGCCATGATGGGATAGCACCTATTTGACTGGGGGCTGCCCAGTTTGAGGCGGGCGGTAGCTGTCCAGTGAGACATTGGTAGTCTCTCCCACCGTTGGAAGCAGCCCCTGGCGCCTAGCTCTACGTCAATTGAGCTTTGGCTTATAACCGGTAACTGCTGCTTCCCGTGTTTTGTCGACACCTTACGGTTACGCTGGAGTGTCCTCTCCAGAGGTGATGCAAACCTGGGCGGGTATTATGAAGAATTAGCTGCTGCCCATACAGCATATCCCCGCTATCCACGTCAATGGTGTAACCAAGGGAACGACTTGCGTCGATGCAGCTTGGCTGCCATTGGCGTCGCAGGAGCTGCCGGTATGTACATAAGTCTTATGTATAGACCGCCTGTAGGTGCTCCATTTCCTGATTTTCTGTCAGAGTTTACTCCCTTAGCCTTTCCCGCAAGGCAGGTATAGCCGCAAGGCAGCGGAGGATTTGTAGTCGGAGTTTCCTTCTCCTAGATGAACTACCAGCCAAGGTTTTAACGAGCATAATCTACCCGTAGGGGTGCCAGCACCAGGATTCAAACCCGTGACCGATTTTTTATTTTATTTTAGAATTTTGGTGCCGAAGCGCACTATTACTTTTACCAACGCACCCATTGAAGAAGAAATAAACAGCAGAATTGGCAAGGCAGCTGCAACAATGGCTAAACTAAATAAGCGGGTCTGGCAAATCACCAAGCTAACGGAGAAAACCAAACTGTGCGTCTATCGAGCCTGTGTCATCAGTACACTACTATATGGGAGCGAGACATGGACCACTTATTCATCACAAGAGCGCAAGCTTAACAGCTTCCATTTGAGATGCCTGCGTCGCATACTTGGTATTAAATGGCAAGACAAAGTGCCTAATAGTGAGGTCCTAACGCGTGCCAATACCCAAAGCATGTTCTCAATTCTTAGTGAAAGACGCCTGAGGTGGCTAGGACATGTTAAAAGAATGAGCCCCGGCCGCATCCCGAAGGACCTCCTATATGGTGAACTTGCTTCAGGAAAGAGGAAAACAGGTGGCCCACGCTTGCGATTTAAAGATGTCTATCAAAGGGACACGAAAGAAGCCAAAATACATATAAGTGACTGGGAGTGTAAGGCAGAAGACCAAACTACGTGGCGCACAGTTGTCAAAGAGGGCGTCATAGTAGCCGCGGAGCGAAGAATGGAGGAGGCTGCAGACAGAAGAGCTAGGAGAAAGGCCAAAACATTTGGAAGCACAGAACTTGTGTGTAAAAACTGTGGTAGAGACTGTCACTCAAGGATAGAACTGCACAGCCACTCGAGAAAATGCAACCCAACCCAACGGTGATGCACCATCGTCTCGCGAGACGGAAGGATGCCGAAAGGTTATGTTCAATCAATGCAGGGCCAGTTTCAACTCTTCTATTTTGATTTTTATGGTGGATTTCCAGTCATAATCTCGCACACATTGGCTCATCAAATGAAATTACAAACATCGTAATAATACCAATTCATTGAACTGTGTAGCTATACAGAAAATGCAACCCAGCCCAAAGGTGATGCACCATCGTCTCGCGAGACGGAAGGATGCCGAATGGTAGCTATACCACTTTGAATATGTTGCATCAGAAAGTTGGGTTAATGAAATTTTTGGAGTACTCCGAACTGTCTCAGATAGCTTTTAAAATACTTTTACCCTTTGCAACTTTGTGAAAGTGGATTTGCTGCTTTGCTTATAATAAAAACAAAACATCGTTCGTTCTTAATAAACTAATATAGCAGTCTTTTTAATACAAACTACTGTTTATGACTTAAAGTTTTTTTTTTTTTTATAGATAGCAAGTAGAATTAAATAAGAAGACTATGAGAATAATATAAATGACATTTGTTTGTTACACACAAAAAGCCATTATAATATTGTTTTGGAGGGCGCAAATAGTAGCATATTAGGTTAGTATAGTTTTACTAACATGTATACTACTTACAGCTAGTTATATATACAGTATAATTATATATAACTTTCCAGCACGGCCATAGCACAATTTTTAGTAGTGGTCCGTAGCTAAGACACACATTTTTCAAGCGGTCCTTGAATCTTAAAAGGTTGAGAACCACTGGTTTGCAGAATGGTGCATTCGCGTCCTTTTGCTGCATGCTGTTAATCTTTTTTAAAAAGAAAAATCTTACTTCCCCAATCCCTCAGTTGAGGGATTAAAGTGGGAGTGGGGAGGGAATGTCTCTCCTCTCACGGGCTTCTATCGGTATGTCAAAGCAAGTTGGATTACTTTCATAAGAAACATCCGACACTGCCTCTCTTTCCTGTCTCTCTGTGATCAAACTTGTTGCTCAGTAGGATCCACTGTTAGAAAAACACATACAAAATGCCCGACAAAATCCAGCTTCAGTATCTTATCACCGGAAGTCCAAAATAAGGAATATGCGGTTCAGTGAAATCATAAAAAACAAGTACTAGGGCATCTTACTTGACTCAACACTGGATCTAGGACACCGGGAAAATCTTTCTCAAGTCATCACATTTGTGGATGTGGATTTTTAAACTAAAAAAAAAGTAACCATAAAAGAATCATTGTAGGTTTTGTGCATATACATTCCAAAGATGCAGCAAAGATCAAAAGAGTTGTCGTAGAGAAACTGGAATCTAACAGCATTTCACTAGCCGACTGTCGGTCCCAATGTGATGACAATGCTGCGGTAATGACTGGGAATGTATCGGCCTTCAACAGCGAATATGTGCTAGAAATCACAGAGCATTGCTCTGTGCACCCAGCTAAACAGGATCCAGTTACTACCACGTTTTTTGGAACCGTTGAAAGTGTAAATTTATGATTTATCCCGTTCAACAACTCGTTGGGAAGAATTAAAAAGAGTTGTGCCATTTACAATGAAGAGAGACTCTATAACACGTTGGAGTGCACGATCAGAAGCTGTTATCGCAATTTATGGAGTAGTAGATGAACTGATAGGGCTGTTGGAAAAAAATTATCAGAACATACACAAATGACGCCTGACACCAGATGGGATGCTGCAGCTTTGCTGGTAGGTATATTAAACTTCAACTTCCTAGTTTTGTTACATTACTGGAACATCCTACTTGGGAAAATTGATAGTGCCCACAAACGGTTGCAGAATCCTAATGTGATTTCCAGGAAGCCGCATCTGATCTTGAATCGCTTGAACAAGACATTGTCAACATTCGTGATAATTTGAGCCAGGTTGCGGTAGACAGCGGAAAAGAAGATGCATAGCTTGGGGAATCGAGATTGACTGAAGGATTAGACGACATTGGAGGATGTTTGGAGAATTAAAAAGAGATGCAGAACTTTCTGCATAAGAAGAAATTTCACGTGGAATGAACAGCGTAATTGATAGACTCCAAAAGGAGACATCAATACGGTTCTTACATCTAAAAAACCTAAACAACAAAAACACTTCTTGCGTTGCTGAGATTTTGCTAATTTCTACGACAGAGACGTCAATGGTCACGCATTGTGCACAGAAATCGTAAACTGAAAAATGCTGCTCAGTACCCGGACTGAAGCACTAACGGAAACTCCTATGGATCTTCTTGGTTTTATTGTTTCATATGGAGATGACGTATTTCCCAATCTGCGTATTTACTTCAAATACATCTAACAATTGTTGTTTCAACTGAAAGCTGCGAGTAGTCCTTCAGCAAACTGAAGCTTATTTTGTTTTATTTACGTGCTTCAATAGGACAAGATCGTCTGGGTGATCTGCATTCCTTTCAATCAAAAGGGAAACATTTGAGAATATCAATTTTTTCAACGTGATTAACGAGTTTGCAACATTCAAATCAAGCCGGATCAATTTATTTTAAACTATGTCTGTTCGAGTCAGGAAGAGCACCAGCTGGAAGTCACTTCATGCACTGACTTACTTGGTTCGAGTCATATATAATTAGCAGAGTATTTTGTTTTCAAGTAAATTGTTTATAATCGTATAGAGAATTATTAGTCTGTATTCTATTTCAATAAAATACCAGAAGCTTCGAAAATGAACCACATAAATCGTAAAATTTAGAATTGTTCTTGGGGGCTCAGTAAACCCCCAGAATCTTTCGGTCCCACAAGGGGCGCGAATTTTGTGTCACGTCCCCGGGCGCACATGACCCTTGCTACAACCCTCTATCTATCTATCTATCTATCTATCTATCTATCTATCTATC
>MUZC01001654.1:9757-25110 GCA_002072015.1 Radix auricularia
CCCCCCCCCCCCCCCCCCCCAAAAAAAAGGCGTATTTTCTAATTGAAAATAAACATGTTTCGAATACTTAAAAGAAACATTTAAATATCTATATCTATATATTATGTAAGTCTGCGATCTATTTAATATCGTAACTATGCCTCTATCGGCTAGCCGGATTTTTGAAGTGAGACTCTGCCGAAGCCGAAATAAAAGCCGGAGCCGGATTGTTATAAATGGTCGGATTCCGGATTTTCCGGAGCCGAAATCCGGTACAGCCCTAATCGTAATTAGAGCTGTCTATATTGTTGGGGGAAAAAATGCGCGGCTATTCGTCCAAAACGCCGCAAAAATTTTCACGGTCGTGACGGCTATAGAATGCAACCTATAGCCACCATTCATTCACCTCATTCCACGCAGTATCTAACAGCATACTTCGTAAAACATACTATTGTGCTCTACAAACGTTTATTCCTGCTTTCGTCATACCCTTAAACTAAAATTACTGTAAACTGAACGTTCAAACAAAATGGCAACAACCAATGACGTCACGTTCAGTCAGGTAACGGGGACCAGCATCTTCAACGTTAATGTCCGCTAGGTGATGGTAAATGCAGCGGCGTCGCGTGGGTATGTGCGCCCGGGGCAGAACCAAAATTTGCCGCCCCCTCACCCCTCCCCCGCCGAAAAATATGTTAACGCTGTGAAGTGAAAATAGTTTTTATTAGAAAGTAATACTGACACTGTTTTCCTGATTGCACTCTCTTTCGTGTATCAATATTTTCAGCTTTACCATTCTCAATAGCCAAAATTGAATTAGCAATAGATTGGACAATTTTGGCGTAATCGGTATTGCTTGAAATAATTAATTTTTCATTAACTTAATTTTAGAGAAGCTGTTTTAACACCTTGCATTACTCAAGACTATCGTAACTAATGTTCAAATTATAAGGGGGAGGGGCGAGGGGGTGGATTTTAAAACAACAACAACAACATTGGCATGTCTCAACCGGTTTTAAGTAATGTCAAAAAAGTTCAATGCATGAAAACCTTGTAGTTTGTCAGAACTTTAGTTTATTTTACTTTGACAGATACGTCTCAAGCATTTTCATGTTAAAATTATTTCACAGGGAACATTTCAAACGAAAAATGCATATTTTATACATTTTCGCGAGCTGTAGGCCTACACATCGTAAGACGCGTGAAACTATTTAACACGTCATCAATTAAATTGCAAGCAATGAATTAGTTAAGTGGAATTTTTATTTAATGTTGGGTGATTTTTTTATGTGACGTCACATTTCTTTTGGCCCCTCCCCATCGTCACAAATGCTTCCCCACCCCCCGGGGCGTGACGTCGATTATGGACGGCCCCCTAAAACGCAATTTTATGAACGCTGTTCTTTTCCCTTTCATCAGGAGGAAGGTGCTAGTGGAAGCAGAAATTGTAGTGGAATCAACACGGACAGAGTTGAAAATGTTATCCATTCTGATAGACAATTGATGAAAAAAAATATAGATGATGTTGAGACAGATGAGAGCGCATCTTCACTCGGTAATCTGCTTGTTTAAAAAAAGAAAAGAAAATTTTGTTCTTTAAGAGTTCATGTTTTTAGATTGATGTTTTTAAATACAATTTAAAAAATTGTTAATCTTTCAAGCGAATTACTTTTGAAAATCTATCAACTTGTCAAAACTAAGTAAAAGTAAACTTTACAAAATTTGTGTGAGACTTCACTTCGTAAGACTTTTACTTAGTTCATTTAGACTTGCATTTATACAGAACATACTTTTTTTTTTTTTTTGGAAAAAAAAAATATACAGAACATACATAACCTTAGGACTTTTACTTTGACATTTGATATGTTTTATAAATTTTATTTGCCAGCATTATTGAATACACCAGCATAAAGCATGTTATCAATGTTATAATATTAAAATTTTCATAATCCTGTGTCAAGTCGAGGAATTAAATTTAAATATTTATCAAACTTTGTTTTTAAATAAAAATATTATTATTATTTGTTTAAGTTTATAATAGTTTTGAAGTTTTCAATTAACTTAGCAATTTAAAATAAAAGACATAAATTTTATTCAATATTCTTTTGTGATGCACAGATTTGCGTTATGGTGTAAAAATAAATTTTCTCTAAAAATATTTAAAATTTACAAATATAATTTTTCAATTATACTATAAATTAAAAAATGAGGAAGTCATGATCAAAGAATCTCAAACAACGTTGTCTGCTACACACTACACAGTTGTTTCAAAAGATGTTCAGGATTATATTATAAGAATTTTTATATTACATTTTTGGGGGAATTTTAAAAATAAGTTTTCTAAATCCATAATTAATGTAAGAAGTGTTTTAAAATCAAGACTAGATTGGTAAAATGTAAAATAACAAAAATTAGGAGTCATAAGAACGCTCTTGAAGAAAATATATTGGAAACAAAAATATGCCTAAGGCTGACCATTAGTGACCATGCTAGGTTACAATGACTAATGACAAAAACTTAAAATTTTAGAAACACATAGTCAGATATTTAATGATGAGGACCGCTAGTTGAGTCAGAGTCAGAGATTAAGTATAACAGAATCTTATTGTGCTATACTTGTGTTTAGGGGCTGTTCACATGTTATATAAGCAAAAGTGTCATTTTTCCCTCCCCCCCCCCTTATGTAACACTAGTGTGAACACTCAAACATAAAAAATTTGCATCTACCTTCCCTCCCCCTCCCCCTTTAGTGTTATAAAATATGTGAATCTTAGAATCTTGTTGTTCTGAATCTGCATTGACCTCTACAAAAAATGAATAAACAGTGCTGCATGAACTTTCTTTTTTAAATCTAAAATTCCATTAAAACAATTTTTCTTCCACTGACAGTGGATCTCAAAATATTTTCTTGACATTATATATTTATTTTTTTAAATGGCTCTTGACTTAAAAAAATAGTGTTAAAAATACTCTGCCAAGAAGTAAAGCCTCAGAGATGAGTTGACTAAATTGTTAAATATTCTGTCAGACACCAACACCCGGAGCTGTGATGTATGTTTACTTACAAGAGCTGCAAAACAATGCGTTAGCTGCAGCGCTGGGCACTCAATTTGCAAGTCTTGCATTGAAACAGAAATACAGAGTGTTATGCTGTCCAAGGACAAGGTTAGTTTACATGCAATCATTGTGTTTTCTTTTTAATAACATCGGTTAATAGTACAGTTATTGCCCTTACTTTTAGAGATTTTTAATCACGCTCCTTGCAATTATTATATTTAATATTATGCTTTTATCTGCCTCAAAATGAGTCATTGTTAGATCCATTTGAATAACCCTAAGAGATTGTTTAAATAAATGTGTTTAACTTTTTGACACTACATCCAGTCAGAGGCGTCATTGGACTTGGTGTCACCCAGTGTGGTAGCTCATGGTGGCACCCAGTGCGATAGCTCATGGTGTCACCTAGTGCGGTAGATCATGGTGTCAGCAGCCCCCCCCCCATATATAATTGTTAAGTCTGCCAGTGCCACATACCATGAACATACAGAATTTTACACTTTGGTGTCACCCTTGTGATGGTGTCACCCCGTGCGGTCCGCATCCCCGCATCTCTCTAGTGACGCCTCTGCACCCAACAGCACAACTAATTTAGAATAATCAGCCTATAACTAAAGCATTTTTTTTAATGGAAAAAAAATAAAATGACTTTTTGTTTGTTTGATAGATGAGTTTATTGTGTACAGCGAATTCCTGCCGAGAGCGACTTGATACGAGTAAGTAAAACATTTACAAATATTACAAAAAATAGAAATTTAAAGGGAAAACTGTTGTGTGAGTTCTGTTAATTAGAGGCCATGTTGTAGATACACGAATCCCATGATTAATGTCCTTATTTTTTAAAAAATGTTTTTAAAGGATACATTTTTATATAGGAATAATGTATACATTTTTTTTGTTTCAATCAAATCAGTTATAGAAACTCAGTTTATAGTGCTAAGTGTCAATTCCAAAAGATTACACAAATGAAAGTAATAAAGAGCCACTGCATTACAAGCAAGAGTTGAACGGTTTTTTAGGACTGTCTAGATATATTATTTTTTAAATATTCAAATATATAATTCAAGGAAATGTGTCAATGTCCTTGTATTTGTATATAATGTTGTGCACGAGAGAGTGAGGTTGTCTTCTCTCAAGTTGTTGAAATTTGTTTATTAGTCCATTGTGCCCAGCCTCAGGCTTGTGTACCGTTTGGGTACTGTGTGGGTACCGTGTGGGTACTGTGTGAGTACTGTGTGGGTACTGTGTGGGTCGTGGGTACCGTGTGGGTACTGTGTGGGTACCGTGCTATCATGGACAAATTAATTGAACAACAATTTTTTTTAAAAGTAAATAAATGACTTATTTGGAAATTTGATGATCTCTTAAAATACTTTTTTAATAACTACAATCACTATTAATTAAATTCTATTTTAAATTTTACAACCAGACAATAAACTTTTATTAAAAAACATTTTTACTTGTTTATAAAAATGAAAAAAAGAAAACAAGAATTATTATACCTTTTGAGAAAGATCTGTCATTCATATTCAATAGGTATGTTTTAGTATAAGCGGTGCTTTTTTTCTAGTGTAAAATGTTTGGGAGCTGATTTCACATCTGTTTTTTAACTTATATCAGAAAATACTATAATAATAGTCTATAATATAAATATACACGAATCTGGTCAAAAAAGGTATGGGAACTCAGTTCCCATGAGTTGCCACTGAGAAAAGCACCGAGTATAAGGGATTCTGGGGCTTTATTACACACCTATCTCAACTGTCATGAATCTTAAATATTATTTTGTTACACTTTGATTTATTTAAAATTGATTTTGTTGCTTTAAACTAAAAAAATAATTCACTTTTACCATTTTTAGCATCGTTGGAGAATGTTGCTAATACGTTTCTACTAGACCTGCTCAGGAAAAACATACAACAAAAAGAAATTGAAGTTTCTTTTAATTCCATAAAAAAGATGGAAGGTTTTGTCAGGTGAGATGGGCTAGTTATGAAAGCAAAGTTTGCGAATTGTGCTGCAAGGATTTAAAGGAGTTTTTTTGAGCAGCAGCTTACTTCCTATAGAAATTTTTATAAAAAATTTGACACTGTTCTTGTGGCTTGATAGCGAAGTTGCTGCTGGAGTCTGCTTGATAACCAAGAGTGAGCAGAGTGAAATCAACGTCTTGTTAACCTGAAGAAAGGTACAGCTTAGATAACCTGAACAAAGGTACAGCTTAGATAACCTGAACAAAGGTACAGCTTAGATAACCTGAACAAAGGTACAGCTTAGATAACCTGAGCAAAGGTACAGCTTAGATAACCTGAACAAAGGTACAGCTTAGACTAGGCTCTTATCCTAAATAAGTGAGACTCTTGAAAAGTACAGGTTAACTATTGGTACACACTAAACAATGTCTTTGGATTTAAAATGGGACAACAATGTCCCTGCAAGACATCATTTGTTGAAAAAATTAAGCACACATACTATGTGCTCTCTCTCTCTCTCTCTCTCTCTCTTTCTCTCTCTCTGATAAAGGACTTTGATTCTTGAATTGTTGATCTACCTTTTAATCAATTGCATCAACATGTTACCTAACCGACTTCTTAAAGCAAATCACAAACTACACTTACCACAGGTGATAAAAAAAAAACTAGAGTATAACAATTAGGACATAAATTTGAAACTTAAATGACTAAACAACGAAGACAATTTATGCCAGCAGCATAATTTAATTTACTTGATGAAAAATTAAAAACATTATTATTTATTTTATTATTTTTTTGGACAAAAATATGAAGACTATCTTAGACTACAGAAATAGCACTGTCCACTATCCACCATCTTCCTCATGTCTCTATTTTCAGCTGTCCTTCCTGTAAGTTCTCCGGCCTAGTGGACAGTGACCAGCTTGAGTTTGTGTGTGGTAATTACAACTGTACTGTGGTGAGTCATTCAGATTTTTAACTATTATTTTATAATGAATATCATTATGTACGAGTAAATTGTTAAATTTTAAAATTTCATTAACATGAAAACTTACTTTGATGACCTAACCCATAGCAAATACAGGATTTCTTAATTATTTCCATGAAATAGTTTCATTTATGAAATAGCCCAGATTTAACTTTCTAATTTAAGGAAGGCTAGAATTTTATATTAATGTATTGCTACGAGGCTGGTATTTTATATTAATGTATTGCTACCAGGCTGGTGTTTCTTTCCATCCAGAAAAAAGTCAACTGTTAAAGAGTAACAAAGAAAAGGAAATTATTAAATTTAAAATATTTCATTCATGGCAAAAACTAATCTCAACTAAAGTTGCAAATACTTAGGAGAAACAATGAATGAGACATGTTCATGGGATCCTCATGTTAATGAAGTCATTAAAAAATCAAACATAACCGTAGGCTTTATAAAGAGAAAATTTAACAGATGTGATAAGAATATAAAACTAAATTATTGCCACCTCACTTTGGTGAGACCTGTTCTAGAATATGTAACCACAGCTAGGTGACCCATTTACCAAAGAAAACAATAAACTAGAACAAATCCAGAAAAGAGCTGCCAGATTCATTACTGGAGACAACTCAAGACTTACAAGACTAACACAATTAGTTAAATCATTAAACCTTGAAACACTGAAAGATAGAAGAAAAAAAGAGGAAAGTAGTATTATACATATGGTGATTAATTCTAACTTAGAAATACAACCCTCAGATAACAGCCAACACTACTTAATTAATATATTTTAAAATGTTTTTTTAATAAATTTTTTTAATTGTGTCTTCTAAAGATTATAAATAGCTGGTTGATTTTTGTGTGGGTTTTTTTTTCATCCTTTTTAGAGGTGCTGTCGTTACTGCTTGAGTACATGGACAAACAAGGATGATCACCAAGATTGCTACCTGCTGAGTTCTGTGGGTAAAGAATGTTTTGATGACATCACAGTTTTACCGCTCAACTGGGACCTGAAAAAAACTTCTAACAATTTTCAGGTGAGGGGTCAGCATCAGAATGTTTGTTCTTAAGGTCATTCTTGTTTAATCACATGAGGTCAATTGTTTGGTGTAAGGTCATTCTTATTTAATCACATGTGGTCAGTTGTCTGGTGTAAAGTCATTCTTATTTAATCACATGTGGTCAGTTGTCTGGTGTAAGGTCATTCTTATTTAATCACATGTGGTCAGTTGTTTGTTGTATCAATTACTGTATGTTTATCATTGTTACCACAACTATAAGCAATAAAAAGAATTTAACTACTAACAGCCATGCTTGTTAGTGGTCAATGAAACTCGTGAACGCTACTTCACTTGCTTCCATGGACCTTCATGGTCTTTTTACAAAAAGAAAAGAAAGAAGCCAAATATAATTGGAACAACTTCCCTTTTTCCTGTCTCTATTGTTTTAAATCTTAACAATTTTTATAGAACAATTTTAGAGAATAACTTAGACACTAAGCTTAGAGTAATCAGGAAACCAACTTTCTGGCAATAGTTAAAACTTAAATAAAGATGCTAGATTAGACATAAACCATTGATAAGAGCAGGGGGAAAAACTCTACTGTATAGGAAAATCATCTGTTACAGATAAGATAGATGTTATTATGTTTCAGCCTTGTGTTTAAAAAAAAAATGTGACAAGTTTTAAAAAATAAAGTCTTAGAACATTCTAAAGCAATGTTGTTGTTGTCATTGTTTTTGTTTTTTTGTTTTTGCATGTTCCCACTGATAAAGATAGGTTCTACAGCATAAAATGTAACTTGTAAACATAAAAAAGAAGCTTCTTTTCAGGCAATGCTGGCCTAAGTACGAGGCAAGAGAAGCAGTGTTCACAAGTTTTTAATAGCCACGGCATGCTTTGGGATAGTGTGACTAGCACAATGCCCAGCGGCCTTTAATTCCCGAAATGATATCGGGTACCTATATTGAGCTGGGTGATCTCAGGGACACACGTTATTCTTGGTAATAAGACCCTACCTTCCCAGAGACACAAACCAAGACTCTGGGTACGCCAGCCAAACACGCACACTGCCGCTTGACAACCGTGCTTGTGCACTTTTATATATATATATATANNNTATATATAAATGTATATAAATATAAACAAGATTTAAGTTTCAAAAGTTTCCTCACTATACTATTAGCACTTATTTGTCCTTACAATACATATTCTGCTCTACGTAGGTGGAAATTGATCTAAACAGTCCTGAAGCAATAGGTTGGAAAAAATACTTCAAGAAATCTAATCCTGGGAAAAAAAATGTGGTTGCATTATGGAGAATACAGAACAAGAAGCTGTGGGAGAGATATGTTTTGTAAGTCTGGGGCCTTCTTGTAACTATAGTTTAGTTTAGTTAACAATTTAATTGATCTTAATGAAACAACCGGCAATACAACTAGAAAATAATTTTTAAAATTTGAAAGTTATAAACTGTAGAAACAGTTTAATTGAAAGTATTGACTCATGGTTTATTTAAAGCAAGTTGGCTCCTATTGTCAAGCCTTGCTTTTTTAAGATTATTAAATTCTTTGCATTTTTGTGTGGGTTATTATAAAATCTGCATTTGGTGTTTTCCCTATTCATAAAATAATTTTTAAAATTTTGCTTTTAATCAAATTACAAAACTATGAGGTGACCCTGAAAATTATTGAAGTACATAGCTCAGAGGCGTCACTAGGGTTGGTGTCACCCGGGGCGGTAGCTTATGGTGTCACCTGGGGTGGTAGCTCATGGTGTCAGCCGGGGCGGTAGCTCATGGTGTCACCTGGGGCGGTAGCTCATGGTGTCACCCGGGGCGGTAGCTCATGGCGTCACCCGGGGCGGTAGCTCATGGCGTCACCCGGGGTGGTAGCTCATGGTGTCACCCGGGGCGGTAGCTCATGGTGTCACCCGGGGCGGTAGCTCATGGTCTCACCCAGGGCGGTAGCTCATGGTGTCACCCGGGGCGGTAGCTCATGGTGTCACCCGGGGCGGTAGCTCATGGTGTCACCCCCTCATGAATTAACCCATAGAAATCCTCTCAGTTTTCCAGTGCCAAATAACGGGAATATATAGATTTTACGGTCTGGTGTCACCCCCCCTGATGGTGTCACCCGGGGCGGCCCGCCCCCTCCGCATCCCCCTAGCGACGCCACTGACTTAGCTAATCCTAAATACCAATCCCCCCAAGCTGTTCCATGGTTAATCCTTTAATATTTATAATTTGTTTATAAATAGTTGGAAACATCTCAGACGTACCAAATTTTTTTCAAAGTTTTTCTTTCAGATAGGTTTATATTTTAATTTATCAATGACATTTAAATTCTGTACTTATGTACAGGAAACGTAAACACATGGCTGAAGAGTTAGGACTTGAAAACATTCAAGAGAAGGCTTTGTTCCATGGCACTAAATTTGCAAATGTGAACAAGATTTGTAACGAAGGATTTGACTTTAGAGTGAAGGCCACGACTGGGAGATCGCTGGGAAAAGGTGTGGTATAACTATTAAATAATTGTATTTCTAGGTAGTATTCAATTAATTCATGCTAATAGCTTTCAAAATGTTTGTATAGTGATAATTGTACATGTTTTTTGCCAGTTACTATCGTGGGAGTGTCATCAGCAACTTCCCAAATTATTTTTATCACCTACAAGGGAAATTGGAGAATGAGTGATGAGTCAGTTTTTATATAGCCCATTTAAGGAAAAACCAATATTTGGGCCCCCGGCCACCAATGAGTGGGAATTTTAAAATTCGTTTTTTCCAATATTGTTGTGAGACGGAGCTCAACACTTTCTCAAAGTTTCATGCTTCTACCTATACTGGAAGTTGGAGAATTAGTGATGAGTCAGTCAGTGGGGGTTTTTTCCTTCTATTAGAATAGATGGTTTGATGAAGAGACATGTTTCATGTCATAGATAAAATTATAAAACTAACTCCCATATAAAATCAAAACAAGTTAAAATTCTCGACTCACATTAATTTACCTGTTTTATATTACCTGATAGTTTTGTTTCCAGCCATTGATGATCCTATGAGAATGCTACTTTTATGTTAAAAAAGTTCAACCCTTTTACATCCTCCAGGTATTTACTTCAGCAACTCATCTGCCTACTCACAGAGTTTTGTTTGTGACCAAAACCAGATGTTCATAGCCAGGGTCTTGTGCGGTCAGTCCATCAAGGGAAAGCATTCCCTGACACGCCCCCCTGACAATGGCCATGGGAGGTTGTTCGACAGCTGCGTTGATAACATTGAATGGCCATCAATGTACACTGTGTTTGATAACGCCCAGTGCTACCCAGAAATTTTGATCAAATTTAAGTAAATTGACCATTTTTAAAAAATAAATATTTGAAGCTATTTTTTTTAAAGATGTTAATTCACCAATTGTGGCCAGCAAATTATTAAGCATTGTCACTGTTTTTTTTTTTATTTCTTTTTTTTAAAAATTCAGTCACAGCCATCCATATCTCAAGTGATAACTAATTTTTATTCTAATTTCTCATGTAAAACCCTTGAAAGTTTTGTCAGTAAATGAGAGACATGAAATATTTTATCACTAATGGACAGTTTATAAAAAAAACTTTTGCTCTTATAACTAAAATAGTATAGTTTGTTTTTGGTAGTTAGCTTTTTGCAATGGTTTACTCAACATTTTCCCCAATGAGATTTTTAAACTGATTTCAGCCTGTTGATCACCCCAATATGGCATAACTGAAAGCTTATCCTTGTAATCCACCGTCACGTTTCATAAAAACATTTATAAGGATGTGGCAAATGAAATATATCCTATAGCCATAGCTTTTGTATTGTTTTAACAAATACAGGTTTTATTTATCTATTGAAAAATGTAAATTTAAACAAATCTAATTCTGGTTATTATTATTAACTTATTTCCACTCACCACATACAGATTAGTGTTTATGTTATTTTTAACTTATTTCCACTCACCACATACAGACTAGTGTTTATATTATTATTTCCACTCACCACATACAGATTAGTGATTATATTATTAACTACAATCAATGTTTTATCAGCAATGAATCTCCTTCTTATGCATATATTGTAAATGGAAGAGTTCTCTAATTTTATGGCCCTTAGACATTTTGGTGAAGTCCCTTCAAAATATTATTATTGTTCCATTTAAAATTTAAAACACTTTTAAACAAAATTAGATAACCACACAGCTATATTTAATTTAATATTTTCTGGGTAAGAGCATGGATATTTTTTTGCTAGATGTTAGCAAATTAAATTTAAATATAACTTTGCCACATTGAAATCATATCTCAAAACTGAAACTAATAATGCTGTAAAAGCTCAAATTCATATCCCTTAAACATGCCAGATAATTATACATAAAATTTCCAAACAAGAAATAGAGATTGTTTTCAATTAAAAGTAAATTAATTCTGGTTTTTATAACATTGTAAGTTAAAAATCCAATTTCCTTTTTGATTGTTTACTTTATGTGGACGAGTTTAAAGTAATGTTGACTTCTTCTTTTTTATACAAATTTATTTTTTAAAGCAATTTATTTGTGCAGATTAGTATTGGATCATTATACTTTCTTTTCGTTACCGTATTTTATATCAGTTTATTATAATTATTAAATATGACTAAGCTGTTTAATTTCTACAAGATAGATGACCTGAAACTCATTTTAGATAAAACCTTAACTGGAAGCATGTTTAGAGCAAGTCAATCAACTGAGTGTACTGTGAGGGTGATAACTTATCTACCCCTTGTTAACAAACCACATGTGGAGTTTGCTCACCCGGGCCAGGTGACCACTGGACCAAACTTTTCCCCATGCTCAGGCTTTGCATGGAGAACAGGCTGCGACTTATTTGTAGCAATAATGTTAGTGATTTTTATTATTGATTATGAAATATTGGTGAATATTCTGTTTTAAGATAACATTGGTTGTTTGAAGTGTGCTAAGATTGTGCACATTCTTTAGGACAAGAGCCATGCATATAGACAAGGAGTAGAATATCCCTGTTGGTGATTACATATTAAAGTACTAGTACTAGAGTGGATATTGCTGAATATGTTTTGTCTCATTTTTATGTTTTTATTATTTTTTTCAGACTTGCTATCATACTTTTTAAATTCAGAAGTCCATTTATTTATCCATATAATTTTGTTAAACCTTTGTACAGCTATCTATACCCATCAGTACCCATCACCTTCATTTAAATAAGAAACTCAATGAAAAACTATTACATGCATGACACGTATTCAATTTCTAAATGTTGCTGCTTTAACATAGCTTATAATACTGTATATTTTGACCAGTGGACTACTCGCATATCATAAGATATAGGGTTTATTATCTAAATCCTCCTTCAAAAAGACTTTGAGAACGCAGAAGAAGAAGAAGATGTTGATGGTTAATTTCTTAATTTAGTTTAAATTTTTTTCTGGGAAATAGAAATTTATTTCCTATTCAGTAAATTAAAGCATAATGGCTGGCGCTGGAAATCTCCCATTTGTTAATAATTTTATTCTGATTTTTTACAGAATGCTTTATTAATCATATGTTCATATAATTGCCTTTTTTTTCCATCAAATCAATTACTTACAGCTCTGCTCTAATGACTGCCACTTATATTAAGACTAAGACACTTGTGACTATAAATTGTGCTAATACATATCATTGACTGTTAATAGGCACATTTTTTAAATGTACATTTTAAAAAATATATGTATATAAGTCAACTCAATGTATGATACTTTAATAATTTAAAACAGCAGTTCTTAAAAATTCCCACCAAAAATGTTTAAATATGCACTAGTAACAATCTTTTTCAATCAGAAATTCATTGTCTTCACATTAATTTTATATTCAACTCCAACATAATTTGTATTAAACTGAAATATAAATTATTTATGTGTCTGTACATTCAGTTGGCGTGTAACTCTTACTTCGTGCATGTGAAACATAAATATTTATGTGTGTACATTCAGGTGGCATATAACTTTATAACTTTTTGTTAGTAAGTGTGAAAGTGAAACATAAATATTTATGTGTGTACATTCAGGTGACTGGTGGCATAAAATTATGCAAAAACTTCTGCTCTGACACTACATAAAGATAAAATATAAAGTAAACTAAAGAGAAAAAAGTAGATGTAAATGTTTTTGGTTTCAAATAAAGACAAAAGACATGCGTAAAAGTTTAAATTTAATCATCATTTTACTTTAACTTTATTGTATGCACATGGCTTTTCCAAGATGGTATAACATTGGCTGATATGTTGATCTTGCACTTCGGAATTTAAATGTTTGTTAAATTACCATTATAGAAAATATTTTTCAAAATAAAAAATGCAGAGTCTAAATTAGACTAAATTCATGCAACAAATCATTGCAGGGTCTCAAACGCAAATTAAAATTAGCTGTGAATCACTAAAGCCACATCAAAAAGTCTACAAAAAGATTATTTTTTTTAATAACAATTTCGGAATTTCAATTATTGTTCTCAAGAAATAGTCTCCTTGATGCTCGTACTTTATGTTGCCAAATATTTGGTGTAATCTGTGTAATGTTTGGTAGCGCTACACATCTGTGTAATGTTTGGTAGCGCTACACATCTGTGTAATGTTTGGACTGGTTGAGGAAGCATCTGAGAGCCTCAGTATCGCTCAATGACTCAATGGTGCCTAAATGGTGGCCATGAACTTGTAGCACATGGTAAAGAAGAGCTTTTCACACAAATATGATTCTCACTAAAGGCCCATAACCCTCACTAACATCATGGAAATGGAAATATGTAATTATCAATTATCTCATACTTCGTCAAAGTTTTTTTATATATATATATATTTTTTTTGCTCCCTGAACTTCACATTGAGAGCAGATCAGACTTGCACTGCAGATCAGTTTCATTTGAAGCTCAGTTTTGAAATTGTGTACCTGAAAGGAGAAGGCTCTGTAAATATGTGATAAGTTGTGCGTTTTGAACTACGGTCTCGTGGTCGAACTGTCCGGGGTCGAAACGTCCGTGGTCGAACGTCCTGGGGTCGAACCATCCGGGGTCGAAGTGTCCGTAATTCGATGTTAAATTCCTGCGTTTCGTCATTCAAATCTATGCGCAGCCGAGCTGCTTAAAGGAAATATTGCTACGATGGACGTAACACTTCGCTTTCAAATCACCTGGAAACCAAACATTCACTATAGTATCCGAAGCTTCAGCTGAGACAATTTAAAGCTATGTGAACGATTGTTCATCTCGGCTGGTTATTGTAATATATTGGGATTATTCTTAGGGGAACTCACTCTTGTATTACTGTAGTTTTATATTGTTTGAGTGATGTCCCTTATCTTTATGTTTATTATTGTTTACGCTCTTCAGTCAGTGAGTTACAAAGAGAATAAAATGACGAAACTGTAATGTCTCCATCGTCCGTTGTATTCCTAAAATAAAACCACCCAAATCCACTTCATTGGCGACGAGGATTAATCATCCATTAAAAAAGAGCATATGCTGACTGAAGAAGAAGCTTGATAGAGCATATTTGATAAGTATTTGTAAAATCATGGCTCTATATGGCCAGATTAATGAATTTAATTCGAATGATGAAACCGTTCATGAATACCTAGATAGATTAAGTTTCTATCTTGAAGCCAACGACGTGACGATGGAAGCCAAAAAGAGAGCTGTTTTGTTAACAGTCATAGGGCCTCAACAATTTAGGCTATTAAAGGACTTATGTGCACCATCTAGTCCAGCTACCAAGAGCTTTAACGAGCTGAGCAAACTCCTCACAAATCACCATGCGCCTGCACCACCAAAGTTCCTGTGTCGAGCCAAATTTGACGGTAGGTCTCGTCAACCAAACGAGTCTATATCAGAATATGTTGCAGCACTACGTCATCTAAGTGAATTCTGTGAATTTGGCGACACCCTGTCTGACAGACTATGTGAAAAGTTTGTCACCGGTCTGAACAGCCCGGATGTGCAGAGAAAGTTGCTTCTCGAGACAGATCTAACATTGGAAAAAGCAATACAACTTGCAACTTCATTCCAGCAGTCATCCGATGCGGCCAGATCTCTGACGCCTTCAGGGATCCATGCAGTAAACAGCAGGTCAGTCAACAAACACCAACCCCATCAGAGCAATTCAACTTATGCTAAACAGCCTGCAAGTTCTAAACCTAGATCTAAATCTAGTAATAATTATCAAAAATGTCATCGATGCAACGGTCCCCATGCATCTCATCAGTGCAAATTCAAGTCATCAACTTGCTATAAGTGCAGTAAGCAAGGTCACATTGCCAAGGCCTGCTTTGCAAAGTCTTCGTCTGTTGCTAGATCTAGCCAGTCTACACAGTACCGC
>MUZC01001654.1:26626-38004 GCA_002072015.1 Radix auricularia
GAACCATGGAAACGTATCCATATAGATTTTGCAGGACCCTTCATGAACAAAATGTTTTTAATTGTTATTGATTCACATTCTAAGTGGTTAGAAGTTAAAATCATGAACACAATCACTGCAAGTGATACCATTATAGAACTTAAGGAAATATTTTCAACCCATGGTTTACCAGACCAAATTGTTTCAGATAATGGGCCTAGTTTCACTGCTCATGAATTTAAACTATTTTGTATAGCAAATGGTATTGAGCATATAACCACATCACCCTATCATCCTGCAGGGAATGGTTTGGCTGAAAGAGCAGTAGGCATATTCAAAACCGCTATGGTAAAAATGAATACCAGTAACAAATTTTCTCTCAGAGAAAGAGTTAACAGGTTCTTAGCTAAATACCGCACAACTCCTCATATAACAACAGGTGTTGCACCATGCGAATTGCTGTGTGGTAGAAAAATTAAAACTCACCTCGACCTACTACATCCAACTGTTCAAAAGTCTGTTTCCCAACATCAACATACACAAAAATTAAATCATGACAAAACATCCATTGAGAGAGAGTTTGGAGTTAATGATAATGTGTATCTGAGAAATTATGGGAGAGGGGAAAAATGGATGCCAGGTCAAATTGTTCAATGTACAGGACCTGTGTCTTATAAAGTAAGAACAAATAATGGAGATATTGTCCGTAGACATGCAGACCAGTTAAAAATAACTTGTGCAGATAATGAGTGCGAATCTGTCAATCCCACCAGATCTGACCGGTTCACACCAACTCAGTTTGTTCCACAACCAATGTCTGTTGATATGAGTGAACCAAGTATTCTAGAATCAGAAAATGTAAATCCTGGAATTGAAGATTTAGTTCCTGAACTCCCTGAGCTAGAGAGTTCAGATGGTCAGAATCTTGAGTCACCAAATCAACAGCCACTGAGAAGGTCAAACAGGAAAGTCAAAGCCCCAGATATGTTGAACCTTTGATTTTGGAAGTTAAAAGGACTTTAACTTTCATTATTTTGTATATTAATTATGTTGTGACATGTTTTGCAATTGTAGTAATGATTTAATCTACCAATTGATTTTATTGATTCAAATCATATAATGTTTATGTTACAACATATTTATTGAGTCATTGGATTTTGTTAGTATGTACTATCCTTTATCCTCTTTTAATTATGTTAGTATTTACAAAGGGTAAAGGGATGTAATATATTGGGATTATTCTTAGGGGAACTCACTCTTGTATTACTGTAGTTTTATATTGTTTGAGTGATGTCCCTTATCTTTATGTTTATTATTGTTTACGCTCTTCAGTCAGTGAGTTACAAAGAGAATAAAATGACGAAGCTGTAATGTCTCCATCGTCCGTTGTATTCCTAAAATAAAACCACTCAAATCCACTTCTGTTATATTGTCAATAAGACCCGCTCATCACTTGAACCGAATAAAGTCAACACACTTGTCTGTTTGTGTTGTTGATTACAAGATGACATGAAGAAGCATGGTCGTCGCTAGGAATTTTTCCAGGGGGGGGGGGGGGAATCACGTTTTGTAATTTAAGGGACCGTTCAAAAATGACGTCACGAACCTATGGGGAGGGGGTCCCCAACTTTGTGACGATGTGTGAAGAAGGGGGGGGGGAGTTAAGAATTATGACGTCACTTCAAAACACGCTACTCTAAAAGCCAAAGTTCCTCTTAAATATTCGATTTCTTACTATCTATTTTATTACATTTTGCACGGATTACCACAAATGTTAGGTATCGCGGGGTAATGCCATCGCCAACAATAACAGTTTAAACCAAAAAAAAAATGTAATAATTTTTTTGCGTGTGTTCGGATAAAAAACAAGAAGATACCTAACTTTTTGCCAAGATTACTACGCATTTTGACGGTAATTATTTGCTTCCTGTTATTTCCTATCAGGTTTGCATGGTGCGCACGTTTCGAACTAGGTTCTTGGGTAGCCAAGTAACAGTTCATACCGCCCTCTTTCATTGACTACGAGCGCTCCGGATGTGAACTGTGGTAAACATCCAATGAAAGTAACATGGCGCAAATATAAGAAATAGAGAATTTATGATTAAAGGTTGTACCTCATTGTTAACACATTCGTTTTAAAGGAGGAATTTCTTTAGACATGCCATTGATTTTGATCATTGAGAATAGCGTCCACAACTATATCGCATGTTTAATGTATAGCTCCTTTTATCAGTCCATTCGTTTCTGATTTTAGTCGTTCTAATTTGGCCCACTATTCCACTATCAAGTAGACTATCACTATCACTGATCACTAACACTATGCTGATGCGTGAGACTATAAGTACTATAACTTACTATAACTATGTATGACTTTAACTATAAGTTATACTATAAGTAAGTGACTATAACTACTATTACTATAACACTGCAATGCAGTCTGCAACACTATAACTTATAACGCCTAGCCTAATTAGTAATTTTTAATTAGTAATACTTATAATTTATAATTTAGGATGTGGCTAGCGCTATGACAAAATATTGTCGTAGCAGCAGACGACCCGGTCCGATGTTGCTAGCGTTACGACATGTCATGTCGTAGCGCTAGTCAGGAAACTAGTGCTACGACATACGCAACTTCTGCTACGACTAGTTTTAGTCACTTCTTTATATTGTATACGCATATATATTATAATACGACATTATTTGTGTGTGCATTAATTCTACAATCTAAATTTATTTAAATAAATTATTTAAATAGATTTAATTTTAATATAATATTGGTCTACCGATTATAAATATATCAGCCGATTTTGCTATACTATAGTATACTTGTGTAAGTGATAAAGCCTTAAGCCGTAAATGAAAATCCTCAAGTAACGATTCGCGCACAAACGCAAGATAAATTATCTAAAATAATTCGTTTCGTGTGGAATAATAAAATGTGCCGTGTGCAGACTTGTCACAGGAAACCATTCCATTCATCCTTCTACCTCATTTTCACTCTATTACTAATACTAATACTATTTCTATGGAGGAGGGGGGGCAGGTAATAACAACCGCACAGGACTCCTCGTTTACTCGCCTTTTTCCCCCCTATTACTATAAGTATTATTACTTCGTGTTGCTGTTTGTTGTCCGTTTTCTCCTAGTTCAGGATATTATGATAATCCTAAGTAATGTTGATATGGAAAATATTTCACAATCTATTCAAAAGTTGCTGGAATTAGATTACGGTTATAGCACACTTTGTAGAATAGTTATAGAACTTAGATGAAAAATAATAATTTTATTTTACATTCCGCATAAAAGTGAGATTTTTTATTTACTGAAAGCTTTTCAATTTTAATGTTTAGAACAATCGATTAGTTTTTGAAAAAATGTGACACTTTATTGATTTAATGAAAAATGTGACACTTTATTGATTTAATGAAAAATGTGACACTTTATTGATTTAATGAAAAATGTAACACTTTATTGATTTAATGAAAAATGTAACACTTCATTGATTTAATGAAAAATGTGACACTTCGTTGATTTAATGAAAAATGTGACACTTTGTTCATTTAATGAAAAATGTGACATTTTATTGATTAAATGAAAAATGTGACACTTTATTGATTTAATGAAAAATTTGACACTTTTTTGATTTAATGAAAAATGTGACACTTCATTGATTTAATGAAAAATGTAACACTTTATTGATTTAATGACAAATTTGGCACTTTATTGATTTAATGAAAAATGTGACACTTTATTGATTTAATGAAAAATGTGACACTTCATTGATTTAATGAAAAATGTGACACTTCATTCATTTAATGAAAAATGTGACACTTTGTTGATTTAATGAAAAATGTGGCACTTCATTGATTTAATGAAAAATGTGACACTTTGTTATTGTTTTCTATTTCCACACAACATGAGCCGCCATGGATTAGTTATTAATTATCATTATTTTCTCTCCACAGCATAGAGGGTACCATCAAACAACCGCAGGAACAACAAGATGGTTGACAAATATTCATCATACGAGTATGACATCAACCAGGCTACTGGCAGCATTTTGGAAATATTCCCTACAGCCGAACTGACGTCTGTTGCTAAGGCTGTGACCTGTGCGGCCAATCTTTCTGGAGAGTCAGCTTACAATATACTTGTAGAGCAAGCTGTGGCTATCTATTTGGAATCAGGTAAAAAAAAAATAAAAAAAAGACATTTCAGCAGCTGAAGGTTTTTAATTAATAAAAAAAGAAAACTTTCTGTTGATTCGGTTTTTTTTTTTCCTTTTCCATTTTCCACATTGATAATGTTGAGGAATTCAAATACATGTATTTATACACAAAATAGTTCTGCTATTTTGGTAACCTGTAAAATTAAATGTTACTGTTAACATTTTACAAAACTTACAGGACATCAACATTGGACTGTCAATCTTCAGTCTGAACAAGAAATTTTCCTCATCCTTTATACTTTCTGAAAATTAATTTTTGAAAACGATATTAACTAAACCTGATAACATTTCTAGCATTACTTTAACCAATTTTTCGCAGTTGACTTCGATAAAGACACCAAAACTTCTTCAAAACAACCGCAGTCTCTGGCAGGTTCAAGTTCTCAGCGTCAGCCAGGTGCTGGTCAGACTTCACAGGAGGATGAAATCATTTGCACACCTTCAGAATCTTTTGCATCAACTGTAGCTTTCGGTGGATCAAAATCAACCACCGACACAATATCCCATCATTCAGACATTTCAAGTAATTCAACTAAGGGCCTGCACCCAAGGGCTCAACTAAGCTCATCTGAAGAGGACTTGTACAATAGTCCTTCAGATATTACCCTGCGTCTAAGGGCTCAACTAAGCCCATCTGATGAGGACGAGGATGGTATTGAGGCCAGCTCATCAGCCTCAACCATTGATGGCAATGCTCATTCCAGGGGCCCCAGATTAAACGTTATTCCACACTTTTCTGATCTGAATGTTCTATCCAGGAAAGTGACAAATTCAAGGGCTTTGCGCCAGGCGTTGCCAACAACATCTCTTGAAGCATCACAAAGTGAATCCTCATCAGAAAATGACCTCATGCACACTGTCGATGCTGTGAAAAAACAAAAAAGGTTTCCCATATTCAACTGGAGTCCAACATTTTCTGATGTGAACGTTCCGTCCCGGCAAGGGATGAGTTCAATGGCTTTCAACCAGGCGTTTCCAACAACATCACTAAGTGACGACTCATCCGAAGATGACAGCATGGACTATTTACAAAATCTCAAACTTAGCAGCCCTCGCAGGCATACTGGTTATAAGTCCATTTTTTCTGGTAGGGGATCTAAAATTTCTTCAGGTGTCCTGGGAAATATGGTGTCACAACGCAACCCTTCCTCCGTCAGTTCTGCATCAAGCACAAGATCGGAGAGGGATGAATCCATGGAGACTCTATCTAAAACTTCTGGTTTGAAAGCAAGAAAACGTTCTCATGCTGAAATCGAATCAGAATCTCCTCCCTATGTTCCCTGTAAGAAAGCGAATCTTGGAAAAGGGAGTTTCGTAAATGCCAATAACAAGCGGCCTGCCAAGTTTTCTTCAATCAGAAGAAAAAAAGGCAAGAGCGGCTTAAACCAAAGGAAAATCTCAGGAAAGACATTTGACCTCATAGATCTGACCGATGACACGGATGTCAGCAAGAAGGTTGACATCATAGATCTGACCGATGACATGGATGTCACAGATTCGGCAAGATATCTCTCCAGTGCAGACAAAAAGCAAGATGTAATGTACTGGTTGAATCACCCAGGTCCATCTGTTGCCAAAAATGTTACTTTAGGGGATGTTAACAGCGATCTAAAAGAGACTTTTCTCCAAATGGAACTCAATGATAATTCGACCCCAAAGCCGGAGACGTCATCAACTTCCACAGCTCTCCCACATAAACTTATTGCCATACCACCCGGATACACTGCGGTATTATTGAAAAACCCAGGCACACACACAGGCCCGATTGAAGGTGAAGCTAATGAAATGCAAGGGTGTTCCTCAGAGGAAGTTAACAATAAGCATTTAAATTCCCCTTTCAGTGATATTTTTGTATTTGATGAACTGAACACAGCTGAGTTTTTAGACAAAACAGGAACTTGCCCCGAGCAGCTGGCCTCGATGCCAGGAACCCTCCAACAGTTCATAATAAACACAGCTCAAACACTCAATTCCGAAAGTCATGCGGTTGATGCGCTGCCACCCGGTTCTGACCAATCACAGACAGGATATCTCCCTAGAGAAATCTCATCGTGTGAATTAGTTGGAGCATCAGACCCGTCTTCACCTCTTGTAGCAGACCTAGAAACCAAAGATCAGGCTGGTGAGAACAGCCCAACTTCTCGAGGATTGCTAGAACCTCCTTCCACAGGGGCAGCAAACCCAGATTCCAAACCAAATGACGTCCCACTGCCTAATGCTTTGGTGCCTGGGAGCTACTTCGGCAGTGATCATTTGAAGAGCGTTGTGAGTTACTGTTGTGATAAACTGTCGTCAGCTCAAAGTCTGAAAGCCATCAAGTGTACCATGAATAACCTTTTTGTGATGCCAGGATGCAGTCAGATGCCATCAGGTAACCAGATTTTTTTCAAATTTCTTTATATTACGGCTGTGAAAATTAACAATAAATAAATCGATTAAGTGTTTAAAATTTTAATCGATTAAAATTAATTTGATCGATTAAAAGTAATTTGATCAATTAAAATTTAATAAAATATTTCTATTTTTTTCTCTCAACGTATTAATAATTAATAATTTTTTTTACTTCCATACTTTTTCCTCGTATTATTATTATTTATTTAGACGTGCATACGTAAAAGAAAAAGGTTTTTCTTCCTTATTTCTTGCATACAGAATGAGTTTGCTGTCTTACATAACAAAATATGGGAGCCATGGAATTACTGCGTCTTAACCAATTTTCGTGAAATAATTAATCACAACTTAACGGGATCTACACATGCGTTTTATGAAATATAATTAATCGAAATTAATTGATTAATTTTTTTCTTTATTAATCTAACGGAATTTTTTAATCAGTACCAGCCTAACTTTATAGGTTTGTAGTCATAAAAATAAATGAATAAAACATATATAGCATATATGGACCAAAAATTGTTTTCTAAGCTAAAAAATGTTTTTATAATTCTATACCTGTAATGAGTTTATTTATCATTAATAGTCAAATATGTCATTAAAATACATATTATTTAGTTTCATACTTTGTATGTTATCTTATTTTGTGATGTCACTCTATTTTTAAACTTCCTCCTCCCTCGTCACACATTGTCACAAAATGTGCCCCCCCCCCCTCTAAAAAAAAAGCTTTGAATACATGTAAGGCACTCCCTCTAAGTAACAATCATTGTGATGATTTTTGAACTTGGCATCAAATGTAGTTATCTGACAAAAATTGTATTCAAGTAGAGCAATTCAATCTTATCAGAACATCAATGTCAACCAGCCCCCACCCCCAAACACATGCACTCTTATCACAGCCTTACCTTACTAATATTTCAACATCCTTCACCTCCATCACAAAATAAAAGTTTACACGTCCACCTTGAGACGTTACCTAGATAATTTTGTAGTTTGATTTGAGTAAAGTTTTTTTTTAATTATCTATATAACCATTAGCCAAGCTATTTATCTTTAATAATAATATATGCCCACATTTTACCATCCTTTCCATTTTTTTTATTTTCTTGTATTCCACAGGCTGGGCCCAGAGTTCACAAACAGTATGGCCAGTACTACTGCCCAGCACATTTAACAACAAGGGATTTCTAGGCATCAGCTCCCATGGGGAGACGAATGTAAGTCTATCATCAAGGGTCAGATCCACATTGTGCTTTATTGTGACTTTATTATGCTCTCTATCGTGTGTCAGGCCACCGTCCCTGTTTGAAGAGTTAAAGTAATTGCTTTTTAAAAAAAAAAAATTCTAGAGCTCAAAATTCTTGTCATCTTTTGTGTCCGGGTTTTGATAGGATGGAGATGTCACGTCTGGGTACGGAGGTTATAGAGAGTTCAACAAGGAAACAGATGGTGGTAGCAGGTTGATGATAAAATCATCAGATGACGCTATGTCAGAGGGTAGCGCATCAATAAATGGTAAATATTTTTTTATTGGTATTCTTAATGAAAACACGTCTCTTTGAAAATATAGCTAATATTTTACTTAAATGATTGTATGGCCGTTGACCTGTGACTCATAATTTTGTTCTGTGGGGCATTGATTGGTGTGCCAAGAAGTTTCTTAGACATGCTTGCCAAACTTTAAACAGTTTACCCTACAGTTTAAAAAAAAAATTGTCAACATTAAAAAAAAAATGTTTTTGCACACGCTAGATATGACCCAGCAAAGATATTTATTGGCTCTTCAGAGGAAACTATGGAGCATAAAAAATCCAACCCGTTAATTACTTAATAAATATCAAATGAAAATGAGGTGTATGTGTTGACCTGTTTGAGTTTGATTATTTGATGAATGGATTCTGACTTTGGATTTTTATGCTTGCCCATATAAGGTAACAGTGGACAATGCCAAAACATGCATGAAAACTTAAAGCAGAAGTTTGGCAACTGCCTACTTTCTGATAAGTAATTATCAGCTTGTAAGATACACATGCAGTAGATTTATGTTGTAATGTAATAGTTTTGATTTGAAGCTGCAAGTATTCAAGAACATGTGGCTGTCAAAAAGCATGAGGCTCTTAGTAACAAATAAATTCTGCATTTTTTGTGTGGGCTTGTCAATAAAACATTTTCAACAATTTACTCTTTATTTATACTAGCATAAAACACATCACCTTTAAATGTAAAAATTGTTAAAAACCATTTTCCCTTCATTCTTAAAGTCCATGTTGACAGTTTATTATATGGATTTTTTTTTATTATCTCCATTTTGTCTATAATAACTGTAAAAAAGACAGCAAAAACGTTTATTAAATATTAGGTCATTAGACCAGTAATCCCGGCTTTGAATGACCGATATGCTGACCAAACTGTATGATGTGCTAACCAAACTGTATGATGTGCTAACCAAACTGTATGATGTGCTAACCAAACTGTATGATATGACAGACTCTGACATCCTGGAGTGCAGCGCCTGTGCCACCTCCAACCCTGTGCACAAATGCGTCAGTTGCTATGCTGGCCACTTCCTCTGTAAGTCGTGTGTCGAGGAGGAGATTCAGAGTGTCATGCTGTCCAAGGATAAGGTCAGTTTACAACTTCTTAAAGTAGCTTTACTCAGTGGGAAGAAAAATGTTTTCAGCAACAACAAAAATTAAGATGACAATAAAACTTTTTTTTTGTGCACCTCTAGTTGTTTATTTAAAAATAAAAAAAGAACACAAGATATTTTTTGTTGTCTTTTAAAATGATTCCGTTGGGGATATTATAATCATATATGATATGAAAATGTCATCATTGCCTGTTAAAGGGAAATGATAAAAATTTAAGAGAGACAACTTTAAGTGCTTAGTTCGCGTAACTAAGACATCCAGTGTTGTCGACAGATATAGAATATCATGTTATAAATTAATTTTGTTAGAATGATAAGCTAAACAACCATACCATTGCACCTAACCACGTGATAGTGGATTTTTCATTCAGGAACACTTTGATAAGTAATAATTAAGCTCTAATGTCTATTTTAAGGTTTTATTATAGTTTCTTTTTTTGTGTGTGCATCTGGTGTTAAACCCATAAATTGTTTGGAAATTGCCACTCAACTGAACATGTAAAAGAGAGGAAGAGGGGCACAATACATAATATCCCTGTTATAGTCTAGCCTGGAATCATTTTCTACAACCTTGCTAAAGACTTGAGATTAATTCAATAAGGTGCCTCTAAAATAACACAATGCTAACAGAACTTTCTTTGAAATTTCATTTTGTCATATTGCTTGTCATAATAAAAAATTTCTTTATAAATTGATCAATATTGGTATATTCTACAGATGGATCTGTTGTGCACAGCAAATTCCTGTCAAGAAGTGCTTTGTTTAAGTACGTCAAACATTGTCATTTCTTTCAATAAGACCTTGTTCATGTATATAACACCTTCATTTGTAACACCTTCATTTGGCTAAATAACCTTTTTTTTTTTTATTAAACTACTACTGAAGTGTCAGAGGAAGAAATCTAACTGTTTTACATCAAACAATTTCCACAATATTCCATTTTTGGTCAACGTTTCAGAAATGTTTAGAAACACCAAAAACACAATTTGCTTGTTTCCAGAGATTTTATTTTGTGAGATTTAACATAATCATTTATTGTCTTATATTTTCTGTAATTAAAATATAAACAGTGATTTTTTTTTTATTAACTTGTCGCAATTGGTGCATTGAAACGATTGGTCAACTTGTTAAAATTATTCTGATACAAAGTTATTCTCTTGTATTACTTTCACTTTATAAATGAATATATATATATATATATATAAAGTTGGATTTAGCACAAAAAATACATAAAACATAAAAATATTCTTATTATCTTGTGATATTATTTTTAAGAGCATAAAAGCTGTTTTTTTAAAAATGAAAATTATTTTACTTGAACAATTATCTCTGACAAGCTTTTTCTCATTTCCCCAGCATCTCAGGAACACCTCATAGATCCATTTCTGATAGGCCTGCTCAGAAAGACAATTATTTTACTTGAACAATAATCTCTGACAAGTCTTTTCTCATTTTCCCAGCATCTCTGGAACACCTCATAGATCCATTTCTGATAGGCCTGCTCAGAAAGAAAATGCACCAAAAAGAAGTAAAAATGACATCAAATGCCATAAAAAAGATGGAAGGTTTAGTCAGGTGAGTTGTGATGTGACTCGGTCAACTGTCTCGAACTGACTTGTTTTTATGAAGGGTCAGTCAGTTTAGACGTGCTGTGACTCGACTGTTGTTCCGATGGTCACGAGTTCGAATCCATGGGAAGCCATGGACTTGTTCGCGGGGCCTAGGGCGTTCCCAAGTTCCACCCAGCTCCAAATGGGTGAAAAGCGGCGGGGTAATGCGTGGAACCCTTAGCCGTGGCATGTGAACGCTGCATCACTTGCCATAATAACAACTGCGCCTTGCAGATGGTCTTGGCTGACCAAAGGCTATGGAAGCAAATCCAGAAAATACTGCAGGCTGAAGTCGGAGACCACGGGCCAATTGGCGCAAAGAACGAAGAAGAAAGTCAGTTTAGATGTGCTGTGACTCGGCCAACTGTCTTGAACTGACTTATTTTCAGGAAGGTTTCACTTAAAATTTTGGGGCAGCAGCTGATCTCTTTGGTCTTTGTGAATTTGTCATCTCAATGACCATAACACATCTCAATGACCATAACACATCTCAATGACCATAACACATCTAAAT